>PQXL01000097.1:0-96885 GCA_004916875.1 Botrytis galanthina
CCTCCCAGAAACCCATTCCCCCCCCTAAACACCAATCCACCAATCCCCCTCTCTCCCCCTCACTCCCCATCCATCAACAAAACACTCAACACCCTCACACCCTCTCACCCTCTCACCCTCACACTAACCCCCAATTCCCAACCTCACATAACAAGCTCGCGCTCACAGATTGAACTCCCCGGCTTCACTTAAACGACCTTACTACAAAGATTATTAATATCACTATTATCACTATTGCCATTAACTTACGATCTAGATAGATAACATAACCACATCTAACCACATCTAACCACATCTAATCACATCTAATCACATCCAATCACATCAAACCACATCTAATCACATCTAATCACCAGAGAAACTCTCAGCGAACAAAAACCATGAAATATTAATATTGGGGTATCGAAAAAAAATATATATATACTCCATGACGCCGTAGTTATTTGCTACCTTTTTGTTTCTCCCAATGAATTAGTGTTATTTTGGGTGTTGTCCTATACGCCTCTTTTATGAATTGGGGTTGATTTGGTATGTGATAGGCTCCTTTGTTGGATAGAGCGTTGTGTTTACTACTGGTGGTGGTAGATTGTCGGATGAGACGTTCATGCTCATTGAAATACTCATATACTTTGAACTTGATCATCCCCAAGAATCTACGAAAGATATTGCTCGTCAGCCCATAAAGTGATGTCTTTCTTTCTTCCAAGTCCAAGAATTGTGACTACATTCATGAGTGAATCATGCAGCATATCATCTTGCTCCTCGAGGACTGCTATACAACACACTACTATCGTGCGATATAAGATTTGAAAGATCCATCGAGTTTTGAGTACCATCACTCCTAACCATACTCGCACCATGACCTCCATGATTTCCAGCAGGGAGACTCTCAGCTTCACTTTCCTCCTCACTGCTATCAATTTCATCTTCTGTGTCCGTATGTTCATATCCTTCGTCAGCTTCAGGAATCTCATCATCAAGATCGACTTCCATATCTTCGTCTTGATTATCTTCTTCGTGCTCATGTACTAGATCTTCCTCTTGTAGCATTTGCGATTGCTCCTCTTCAGCAATAGTCGAAGCGCCATCATCTTCGAGCATTGAACCTCTAGGAGCTCCGAGACGTGTTATCGCATCTCTGTAAGCGTCATCCGTCATGCGAGAAGCTGCGAGTGCTCTAGGAACATCCTCGAGATCGTTTTCCTCATCTTCATCATTATCCTCACTGGCATCGGATGAATCACTAGGTCCCATTCCCGTCTCATCCGCGTCAGGAATCTCATCATCAAGATCCACCATGCCGTCCATCTCACCCTCAAGATCCTCAGCCGGTATCATTGCCTCGGCCTCGGCCTGTTCCGCTTCGGCAAGTTCTTGTGCCAATTGTTCTCGTCTCATTGCTTCTTGATGTTCTTCCATTTCTCTTTTTTCTTCTCTCAATTGATGTAACGATTTTGCTACTCCAGGAGGCTTAATCCAGGAACTTCCCCAGTTTTGCACATTTTGTTTCCTCCTCTCGATGTATTCTTCATCTAAGCGTAGTCGTGCCAGAGGTGTTCTATTACTGGCTTGTTGACGACGTGAGCCGTGGTTTTGGTTTGATGCAATATGGGGAGCGGTGTGATCAAATGCATTGTTTGTGGGTTCTGTGTGCTGGGGAATGTTGCTATGAGATGATGTGTACCAGAGATTGTAGGACTATGATGTATGAGTTAGTTATGACTTTCAGGTAAACAAAGCTTGTGGACTGTGTACGCACGTCTGTCGGGGCAAGGTTTGGAAGGGAAAACATGATTGTAACGATTTCGTGCTTGGGGAACACGGCAATGATGAAGGGGTTATATATCGTGGGTAAGCTGTATTAAAATGCTGAAAAGGTGGTGCTCATGGAGGAATTCTAGAATTGTTGTACCAAACTCGATAGCCTGCCTCTTCTTTCCTTTGAGCCTTGGCCTGAGAATAATTAGCTCAGCCTTGCGAGATGGTTGCGGGCGACGCAGCCTCGTTTTGGCGGTGAAACAAGCATGGCAGAATTAAAATATTTTCCCAACCAATTCTCGGTTAGGATTCGTCAAGGTTCTTCACCCATATTCACAGATGTGATGAATAGTATCCAAGGATTACTTTCATTTGGTTGATGATCCAGCCATAAATCTGATCAAATGTCATATGCCTACTATATAGATACTTCCCTTCTATCTCGGCTCGTTTCCCCGTACTTTCCTAGAGTACAAAGTATGATTCTGCTTCTGCTTCTTACCTGTTGGTGTTGGAACTATCGGTCTTCTCAAAGCTTCTTGATCAAGTGTACCAAGTCTAGAATTCAGATCTGTACATTATACAGAATAGCAGGCCCTTTCAAGTCAGTCACCCTGAACAGGTGTCGGTACGAGTTGCTGTGATCTTGCTGTCCTATTTTATAAATATAAATCCCTGGTAGTTATACATAAAACAATGCTGAATCATTAACAAATGAATATCATATTCTAGCCTCGTCTTGCGTCCCCGATCTCACCCGACATTGAAAGCAAAGCGCATTGCAGCATTATTGTTCTGACAAACAACTACCTACCTAGTCTCCATAATCTTATTGACCGCCATCTTTTCTACTGATGTGATCGGAGGAGAAAATTTCTCGTATTGTAGAAGGAGAATTTGATTACTTTTTCTGCCAACCAAAGAGTCAAAGACCTCGTGCTGCATGCATCGGTCGGATCCGGGGAATTCTCTTTCGTGGCCTGTTCTCTCCTCCGTCTCCTCGACTTTTTCGACAAGAGTTACACATGTCACAAGCAACTCGCATGAAGAAAAACGTCAGATTTGCTTGTCTACCAGACTACCACTCTGCAATGCGGCATGCACTTGAAGGTGGGATATTTCCTTCATAGCTGTATGAACAGGGGCTGGGGGACATACCCCTCACTCAATCAATCTCAATGGTAATCTGCCTATCTACCGCTCGTAATTGGTCGGACCTCTAGATGTTCATGTTCCTGTGTGTAATTTTTTTTTTGCATCGCGGGGATCCTTGCCGCCGCTACCAATGGGAATCCATTCAAAGATCGATATTATCACCTCCAAGTCGTTCCCAATCTGATCCCATCTCTCACGTTGAATGAGGTTCATCGTATGCCTATCCTGGCATGGCTCCTTTCTTCCAAACATGTTAGAGTATCTCCGGATGGTGCTTTGGAGCCAATGATCAGTCCAACATAGGTAATGTTACCCACAAAATCTTCCTATATATTGACCAACCTTCACTGGAGCGACATCGGCAGAAAAGTCAAGTTATATTGAGAGTCGAGCTCCATGAAGTTGTTCTCGGTGAGATATTTCATTGGTCGATTAGAGAACTGGCCAATTCACACCATGCAAAGATCCTTGACCCTGTCGATGCATCCAAGTGTGGGGGAAATAAACGTATCGGTTGTTCAATCCATAGGAGTGGGAGAAATGGTCAGCATGGGTCTCAAGAGCTTAAGTTTTAACCAACTTGATATTTTTGATATTTTTGATATGATTTGGATAGCAGCGTATTACCTAGATCCTGTCCTACATGCGAAGGATTGGATTGTAAACTCTCTGCTGGACACGCTGGACACTTGCATAGGTATATTTTGAACGGAACATATAAACACTTGAGGAGGTGAAATCAGAGGTTGTGGGAATATTGTAGATACTTGAACGTACTTATCGATGCTACGTATACACCAAGGAGATTGACGACGAAGAGTTCCCGTATCTACCTAGGTGGTGGAAAGTCTTGTAGAAGAGACTTTCCCGAGTGGCACATACCGGTATGCTAGGTACCTTTTTACCTTTCCTTACGTCCTAGGTAGGTTTCTCTAATGCGTGCGGGAAAAAGTGTAATAGATATACCGGCAGGAGGTGTCATCGGTGTCATAGGTGTAATGAGTAGAAGCAATACTCGTAAGTGCAATAAAGTGAATGAGATGCAACAAATTCCAATTCCAATTCCTACCTAGTATTCCAATCATAACAATTATTGAATCAGCAGCCGCGTCCCTAGTATCAACCAAATCATTGGCCAATTTTGGACGGCCTGCTCCGATTCGCGCTGGATATTCATTCTCCACCTCTGTCTGGAGATCATCTTCCTCATAAAAGCCTGCCTCCCTCTGAAACTGTGCTTGATCCTACTCTTTGTCAGATCTAATACCCCAAAGTGTATCCATCTACTACTTCAGTCGTCGTGCAGTTGTTGTCGTGGCAAAATATCCAACCCTTTTGAAGCAATAGCTTTTCTGTACGTGCAATTCCTTTTTCATACCCCTCGCCCCTCGTCTTATCTGGAACGCCGCCCACTATTATGATGTCCATACAAATTCCACACAGCCAGTAATACTGCAATTATTACCAAAATAACTGGAGGTGGCAATTGATTCGATCCACAAACTTCTACTATTTACACATATGAAAAGATCTTCTACCAAGACGGTACCATTGTTTTGTTTGACCACGCCAGATCAATCAGTCGATTTTCATACCGCAGGGAGAAGGTTGCAGACTACACATCTGCTGCGCTAAGTCAATCAAGTGGTGTTGGACTGCACACAAAATTTACTCCGCACAATCGTCAATAAATCTGGCTGAGAAAAGAAAAAGTTCTTTGTTTGACAACCACAAATCTTCCATATTTTGAGCTAATTTCCTCTTCGAGGTACCAGAAAACATTATTTGCACAAACTCAAAACCCTCTTGACACTTCACATCTCAACCCAATAAAGAATAAAGAGCTGCGCTCTCAACATCAATCCAAAATCGATCCTACAATCGCCGGCTGCCTTGCCTACGATGGGCATTGGAAGGGCGGAAGATTTTAACGACAGACAAACTGAGATTGATGCGAGGAATGAGCCTTACAATCAATATCAATATGAGGCTGAAGGAAATGATTCATGGGCTGGAGCACTCCCAGTGAAGCAGTGAGTACCGCTGTCTGCCACAACCTCTTGTTGAGCTTCACTAATCATGAAACAGGGGTTTGTATGATCCTAGCTTGGAGAAGGATGCTTGTGGTGTTGGTTTTGCTTGGTGAGAACTGTGAATTTGCACCTCGGGGAACATGTCTAATCTCAATATAGTAACATTAAAGGCAAACCCAGCCACAAAATCGTCAGCGATGGTAGGCCTCTTATATTTCATGGGTAGTACACATTTGCTAACCTTGTTACTTCCAGCACGAAACCTTCTTTGTAATATGACCCATCGAGGTGCCGTGGGTTCAGATGCGAGAGATGGAGATGGAGCTGGTGTTATGACATCTATTCCTCACAAATTCTTTATCAAAAATTTCGAGCGCGAGACAGATATCAAGCTCCCACCGTTGGGTCAATATGCTGTGGGAAATCTCTTCTTCAAGCCAGACGAGGAAACTCTACAAGAATCAAAGAAACAATTGGAAGAGATCTCTGAATCTCTAGGATTAAGAGTACTAGGCTGGCGAGAACCTCCTAAAGATTCTACTCTCCTTGGTCCTGCTGCTGCATCTCGTGAGCCTATCATATTGCAGCCCTTCGTAGTGCTAGCATCTGCATATGGCCCAGGAAACTCACCGGAAATTACCGACCCTGAGCAATTTGATGAGAAACTTTTCGAAAGACAACTCTATGTACTCCGAAAGCGTGCAACCCATACAATTGGTTTACACAATTGGTTCTACTTGTGTTCCCTCTCTAACAAGAACATTGTTTACAAGGGTCAACTCGCCCCTATACAGGTTTATCAGTATTTCTATGATCTGGTGAACGCTGATTACGAAGCCCATTTTGCTCTTGTGCATTCACGTTTCTCTACAAATACTTTCCCCTCATGGGATCGTGCTCAGCCATTACGATGGGCAGCTCACAATGGTATGACACAAGTAAATTGCTCAAATTAGCCTTGATACTAACTGTAGACACAGGTGAAATCAACACCCTTCGCGGAAACAAGAACTGGATGCGTGCCCGAGAAGGTGTAATGCAGTCTGACGTTTTTGGTGAAGAACTTGAATCGCTGTACCCAATCGTCGAAGATGGAGGCTCTGACTCAGCTGCATTCGATAACGTGCTTGAGTTGCTCACTATCAATGGAGTTCTTTCTCTACCTGAAGCTGTTATGCTGATGGTCCCAGAAGCATGGCAAGACAATGCCGCTATGGACCCAGCGAAGGCTGCTTTCTACGAGTGGGCAGCTTGTCAAATGGAACCTTGGGATGGACCTGCGCTTTTCACATTCGCCGATGGTAGATACTGCGGTGCCAATCTCGACAGAAACGGTCTTCGACCATGTAGATACTACGTCATGGATGATGACAGAATCATTTGCGCTTCTGAAGTCGGTACTATTCAAGTGGATCCAGAACGTGTTGTCCTCAAGGGCCGTTTGCAACCAGGAAAGATGCTTCTCGTCGACACTGTCGCCGGGCGCATCATCGATGATGCAGAACTGAAGAACACTGTGGCTAAACGTCATGATTTCCGATCTTGGCTTCACAAGGAGCTCGTCAGCTTACCTAAAGTTCACGAAAAATTGATAACTCAAGGTACTGTTGACTTGGAACCAAAGCCTGACGCTAGTACCATCCAGGAGGATGCCCTTCTGAAAGCTTTTGGATACACCTTTGAGCAGGTTTCGTTGGTCCTTGCACCAATGGCTTCTGATGAGAAAGAAGCTCTTGGCTCCATGGGTAACGATGCACCTCTCGCATGTCTTGCCGATGCTCCTCGTTTATTGTACGAATATTTCCGTCAACTCTTTGCCCAAGTCACCAATCCCCCTATCGATCCCATCAGAGAAGCCATTGTCATGTCGCTCGATTGTTACGTTGGCCCTCAAGGAAACTTGTTAGGTATGGAGTCATCACAGTGCGGTAGATTGTTACTTCCAACGCCTATTCTCTCTATCCCTGAGTTCAATGCACTCAAGAACATCAACAAGTTCTATCCAAAATGGACTTCCAAAGTCATTGACTTGACATTCCCAAGATCTGAAGGTGTTGAAGGATATCTTAAACATTTGGATTACATCTGTGACGAAGCAACTGCTGCCATCGATAACAAGGATTCAATCATCATTCTTTCCGATCGTGCAACATCCGCCGACCGAGTCTCAGTTTCAACTCTTCTCGCTTCCGGAATGGTCCATCATCATCTCGTCAACAACAAATGGAGATCCCACGTTGCTTTAGTTGTCGAAACCGCTGAAGCCCGTGAGGTTCACCATATGTGCGTGCTTGTCGGATACGGTGTAGACGCCGTCAACCCATATCTTGCAATGGAATGTATCATCAAGCTGAACCGTGAAGGTCTCATCAGAAAGAAGCTCAGTGATGACCAACTCATTCGCAACTACAAGTATTCTGCTGATGGTGGTATTCTGAAGGTCATGAGTAAGATGGGTATTTCTACACTTGCTAGTTACAAAGGTGCTCAAATTTTTGAAGCTCTTGGTATTGATGATTCTGTCGTCGATCGTTGCTTCAAGGGTACTGCTACAAGAATTAAGGGTATTACTTTTGAACAAATTGCCGAAGATGCTTTCAGATTCCACGAGAAGGGTTTCCCATCGAGATACACTGTTACCATCCCAGGTCTTGTTGAATCTGGTGAGTATCATTGGCGTGATGGTGGTGAACCTCATATCAATGACCCTACCTCTATTGCCAACATTCAAGATGCCGTTAGAACCAAGAATGATAAGTCATATGAGGCTTACTCACTTTCCGAGTACGAACAGATCAAAGCTTGTACATTACGAGGTCTCCTCGACTTTAATTTTGAGGAGAGCAATCCAGTCCCAATTGACCAAGTCGAACCATGGACGGAGATTGTCAGAAGATTTTGTACTGGTGCTATGTCCTACGGTTCCATTTCCATGGAATCGCATTCCACTCTCGCTGTTGCGATGAACCGTCTCGGTGGTAAATCCAACACAGGTGAAGGTGGTGAAGATCCAGAACGTTCCGAGGTCATGTCAAATGGTGATACCATGAGATCAGCTATCAAACAAGTTGCATCTGGAAGATTCGGTGTCACGTCTAATTATCTTGCTGATTCAGATGAGCTTCAAATTAAGATGGCTCAAGGTGCTAAACCCGGAGAGGGTGGTGAGCTTCCTGGTCACAAAGTGTCACAGTCTATTGCTAGAACTCGTCATTCTACTCCCGGTGTCGGTCTTATCTCGCCACCTCCTCATCACGATATTTACTCTATCGAAGATCTGAAACAATTGATCTACGATCTCAAGTGTGCCAATCCTCGCTCCCGAGTATCTGTCAAACTCGTGTCCGAGACTGGTGTGGGTATCGTCGCCTCTGGTGTTGCCAAGGCAAAGGCTGATCACATCTTGATTTCTGGACACGATGGTGGAACAGGTGCTTCTAGATGGACTGGTATCAAATACGCTGGTTTGCCATGGGAACTTGGTCTTGCCGAGACTCATCAAACTTTAGTCTTGAACGATCTCCGTGGTCGTGTTGTTGTTCAAACTGATGGCCAACTTCGAACCGGTCGTGATGTTGCAATTGCATGTCTGCTCGGTGCGGAAGAATGGGGTTTTGCTACTACCCCTCTTATTGCCATGGGATGTATTATGATGAGAAAATGTCACTTGTATGAAAACCCCGTCACCTCATAAATTTTATGAACATTTGCTAACTACTATTCAGGAACACTTGCCCTGTAGGCATAGCCACTCAAGATCCAGAACTTAGAAAGAAATTCCAAGGTACTCCAGAGCATGTTATAAACTTCTTTTACTACATTGCGAATGAATTGAGAGCCATCATGGCCAAGCTTGGTTTCAGAACAATCAATGAGATGGTCGGACATGCTGAATGTCTAAGAGTACGAGATGATCTCCGCACCAAGAAGACTAGCAACATCGATCTATC
The DNA here is from genome assembly GCA_004916875.1 of Botrytis galanthina. Lineage (NCBI taxonomy): Eukaryota > Fungi > Ascomycota > Leotiomycetes > Helotiales > Sclerotiniaceae > Botrytis > Botrytis galanthina. The sequence goes on from PQXL01000097.1 coordinate 8,897, forward strand.
TCTCATCCTTACTCCTGCTCACAAGCTCAGACCTGGAGTTGCTACTTTCAACGTCCGCAAGCAAGATCACCGACTTTACGTCCGCCTTGACAACAAGTTGATCTCTGAAGCTGAGTTGACTCTCGATAAGGGTCTTCCTTCACGCATTGAGTGTGACATTGTCAACACTGACCGTGCTATGGGTACTTCTCTGTCATACCAAATCTCGAAGAGATATGGTGAGGATGGATTGCCCATGGATACTGTCCATGTCAATATCAAGGGATCCGCCGGTCAATCCTTCGGTGCATTCCTTGCTCCTGGTGTTACCCTAGAGCTTGAAGGTGACGCAAACGATTACGTAGGAAAGGGTCTTTCGGGTGGTCGTTTGATTGTTTACCCACCCCGTTCTGCCGTCTTCAAGGCCGAAGAGAACGTTATTGTCGGTAACGTCTGTCTCTATGGTGCAACTAGCGGAACCGTCTTCTTCCGTGGTGTTGCTGCCGAGAGATTCGCTGTCCGAAACTCTGGAGCTACAGCAGTTGTCGAGGGTGTGGGTGACCACGGTTGTGAGTACATGACTGGTGGTCGTGTTCTCATCCTGGGATCTACTGGACGTAACTTTGCTGCCGGTATGTCCGGTGGTATTGCATACATTCTTGATATCCAGCAAGATTTCATGTCCAAGTTGAATACAGAAATGGTTGAAGCTTCGGGTATCGATGATCCAGCTGAAATTGCATTCGTCCGAAGCTTGATTGAAGATCACCATCACTACACTGGCTCGGAGCTCGCTGCCCGAATTCTGCTTGACTTCAACAGAGCACTACGTCGATTCGTCAAGGTTTTGCCTGTTGACTACAAGCGTGTCCTCCAAGAAGAAGCTGCCAAGGCTGCTGCTGCCAAGAAGGCAAGATTTGCCTTGCCATTCCTCCCAGGAAACCCAGTTCGTGAACAACATGAGAAGAACCAAAAGGAGAACAAGAAGCCATCTGATCTTCAGGATATCGAAGAAACCATTGGTGATTCTGCCGTTGAAAAGAAGAGATCCTTGGTTTTGGACAAGACCAAGGGTTTCATGAAGTATCAACGTAGATCCGAGAAATATCGCTCAGCCAAGACAAGAACTCGCGACTGGGCTGAACTTTCTAAGCGTCTCGATGAAGATGAGCTCAAATATCAAGCTGCTCGTTGCATGGACTGTGGTGTTCCGTTCTGTCAATCTGATTCAGGTTGCCCAATCTCCAATATCATTCCTAAATGGAACGAGTTGGTATTCCGTACGTCTTCTACCCCTCCCCCCTTTCCGTCTTCCCTCTCTCTTTCCGTCTTCCCTTCCCCTTCTCGTCGCCCCTTCCTTTTCCATTGCTCCGCTCCGCCCCGCCCCGCTTTGTCCTCTTTTCCCCCTTCCCGACCTCGAGTCTAACAACAACTCCTTTTTAGAAAACCAATGGCGAGATGCTCTTAACAGACTCCTAATGACCAACAATTTTCCGGAATTTACCGGTCGTGTCTGCCCCGCTCCTTGCGAAGGTGCATGCGTGCTTGGTATAAATGAAGATCCTGTTGGAATCAAGTCAATTGAATGTGCCATCATTGATCGTGGATTCGATATGGGATGGATGATTCCACAAGAACCAAAAGTCCGTACTGGCAAGACTGTTGCCATCATTGGTTCTGGACCAGCTGGTCTTGCTTGCGCTGATCAGCTCAACAAAGCTGGCCACAAAGTCACTGTCTATGAACGCGCTGATCGTGCTGGAGGCCTGCTCATGTATGGTATCCCTAACATGAAGCTTGACAAGAAGATTGTCAAGCGTCGTACAGATTTCATGGCTGCCGAGGGAATCACATTCAAGACTAACGTCGCAGTCGGTCAAGATGTTCAACTTATGGATCTCAAGGCTGAAAATGACGCGGTAGTTATCGCTACTGGAGCTACTGTTGCTCGTGATCTCCCAATTAAGAACCGAAGTCTTGAGGGTATTCACTTCGCCATGCAATTCTTGCACCGCAACACCAAGTCTCTGCTTGACTCTGAGCTTGCTGATGATGAATACATCTCCGCTAAGGGCAAGCATGTTGTTGTCATCGGTGGTGGTGATACCGGAAACGATTGCATTGGTACTTCAGTCCGACACGGTGCCAAGTCAGTCACAAACTTTGAGCTTTTACCTCAACCACCAAATGAGCGTGCCCGTGATAACCCATGGCCTCAATGGCCACGTGTCTACCGTGTAGACTATGGTCACACCGAGGTCAAGCAGCACATGGGCAAAGATCCTCGTGAATACTGTGTCATGTCTGAAGAGTTTGTTGATGATGGAACTGGAAAGGTTAAGGGTATCAACACTATTCGTGTCGAATGGACCAAGTCTTCCACTGGTGGTTGGGACATGAAGAAGATCGAAGGATCCCAACAATTCTTCCCAGCTGATCTTGTTCTTTTGTCTATGGGTTTTCTCGGTCCTGAGGATCGTGTTCTCGGCGATGATATTGAGAAGGATGGCCGCAAGAATGTCAAGACTGCTCCTGGCAAGTACTCTACCAATGTTGAGGGTATCTTTGCTGCAGGAGATTGTCGTCGTGGACAATCTCTCATCGTTTGGTAAGTCATGAATCACAGACTGTAATCTTGTCTTTATATTTTTCTAACAAAATTTAGGGGTATCAACGAAGGTAGACAATGTGCTAGAGAGTGTGATCGCTTCTTGGAGGGATCTACCTCTTTGCCTGTCACCGGTGGAATTGTTAAGAGCAATGCATCCGAAATCCTAGCCCGTGGACCTCATCGCGAGATCTTAGGACGCGCTGAGCGTGCTCCTATCCAAGTCGCCGCAGCTGCAACATAAAGCACGACACACCCATACACAAATTACTTACATTCAACATATTTCCAACGACGCTTGCAATGCAGCGGTATGAATATTTACATTTTCTAGAATGAACATATCAAAAGCATATTTCTGGCATTACTGGGAGAACGAAATGAATAACGACACGATTCGGGATTCAAAAATAATGGTCGGATTACTTTATATGCATTGTTCATGGAAGGAAAAAGGGGAGACAGGCGGCGGGGTTCATCAATTGTGCAATATGGCTTCATGATGGTTATGCTTTTTACGATACCAGCGAGTGCGAATACTTCTTTGGACAGTTGATGACGACTGACGCGTGCGAGGAGGGAGTTGGAATGGTTTGAATTGCCTTTCACTTACTATTATTTGTACACAAATGATGTATTTGCGAGTGAGCGAGAAGAGTCAGCAGAGAAAGAAATTCGAAGTTTATATCAAATACAGTTTGTTTTTGCACTATGATTGGCGACATGGCAGTTTGAGTAGATATGTATACATAGATATCCCAATATATTTGTAAATTCATTTTGGTGTGAGGCTTATATGAACCATTTGAATCCTAGCTCATGCTATCACTCTGTAGGTATCCCCTCGTAACATCTGATCAATTGGTAAGATCTTACATTGTCATTGGTAGATCCAAAAATTATTTCTTTTTCATACTTACACATATCAACCGACCAACCGGAAAACAACCAGTGGATAAATCCATCGATATCCCAGTCCTGATGATACAATGCATTATGCCTGTACAAAGTACTCTCTCGGTATGCCCACTATACATGGATTGTCGTGAAATTGGAAGACGTGCCGGTGCAATCACATCAGCCCTTGGATGCACGTGGGTGGATGGGTTGTTGTATGGAATTTAGCTTCATTGTAACTTTATGTAGACTCCCTGTTGATACATATGTACCTATGATTTAGACATGTGCGGATTTGGATTTGACATTTGAATACTTTGAATGTTGGAATGTGGATTGGATAATTAGGTTCTTTGAATGTCCCAGTGTAGATGTGACATTTGAATGCTTTGAATGTTCAAATTCAAATGGAAGATTCAGATTCTGCTAGTGACCCAGTTCGGATTTGACATTTAAATGCTTAAGAATCTATTTTGATATAGAATTATTCATTTCATCCAAATAGAGCTAGATTCACAATTTACACAACTACCTGGATACTTGGTAGATAGACTCGAAGAAAGTTAACGGTATTGATGAGATTGCCAACATTTTTCTAGTTTGTACTCTATATAATGCTGTGATTCGATTTAATGATTTGATCTTCCTTGAGTGACAGATGTTATATTGACTGATATACCATTTCGTCTGAATTCCACGTTATCGTCATTGTCTGAATGTTTTTAGCATTGATTAACATTTGATTTCGTCACCGAATAAGGTTTCATTAAGCTCCAACCTCCTTATAGCTTTCACAAGCTTCAGCACAAATAAATCTTTCCAACTTCCAATTCCACTCTTACTTTTCACTCAACCAACAACACAAAATACCATAAATTCAATTCACCGTCACTATGCGTTTTGGCCAGACATTGAAGAAATCAATATATCCACCATGGAAAGACCAATACATCGATTATGCGAAGCTTAAACACCTCTTACGAGAAGATTCAGCATCTGAGGGTGACGACAGGCCATGGACTGCAGATGACGAGACTAAATTCTGCGAGGAGATCCTAAACGTCCAATTAGAAAAGATCGCATCTTTTCAAGAGTCTACGTTTAAAAAATTGGAACAGCGTGCTACTGCGACTGGAGAGAAACTCAAAGAGCTTGCACCAGAAGATGGGAAATCAAAAGACGATGTTTTTACCGCCAAATTCAAGAAGATTGAGGAGGAGCTTGATGCGATCATCAATGATACCAAGGAATTGAAGAAATATAGCAGCATTAATTATACCGCCTTCTTGAAGATTGTCAAGAAACATGATCGCAAGAGGGGTAACAACTACAAGATTAGGCCGATGGTACAGATGAGTTTGCAGAAGAGGCCTTTTAATTCGGAAAAGGGCTATTCAGCATTGCTCAACCAATTGTCGATGATGTACTTTGTTGTTCGCCAACAACTCGATGATAATACGGATCCTGCAGTAACTTCGTCCTCTGATGTTCAATCGCAGTCACAAACACCGGAGAAGTATACTGCGTACAAATGTAAGTAGGTTAGATTATCACATGAATCCGTATACTAATAAACCTTCTTATAGTTTGGGTTCACCCTGATAATCTTCTGGAAGTCAAGACCTATATCCTTCGTCGACTTCCTGCTGTAGTATATAGCGAACCGTCCTCGAAAAGCCCCGAACCTCAAGCCGACCCGACTCTCAATTCTCTCTATCTTGACAGTCCGGATTTCACGCTCTACGACCAAAAGAGGCAAAAGAAGGAGAATGCTACATCGTTAAGGATCAGATGGTATGGTCAATTGAAGGACAACCCAGAGCTTCACTTTGAACAAAAGATTGTACATGAAAATGGCACCAGCGAAGAAAAGAAGCTTTTGATAAAGGAAAAGTATATCGACTCCTTTATTAAGGGTGAATACAAAATGGACAAGAGCATACAGAAAATGGAACGACAAGGGCTGCCAGAAGCAAGAATTGAGGCCTTCAAAAAGACTGTGAACGATATCCAATCATTGATCAAGGAGAATGGTTTGCAACCAATCTTGCGGGCTAATTACACTCGGACTGCCTTTCAAAAGCCATTGGACGATAGAGTTAGGATATCTATTGATACTCAATTGGCATTCATCCGAGAAGATTGTATAGACGAGGACCGACCTTGCAGAGATCCTAAGAGCTGGCACCGACGCGACATTGATATTAGTGCAATGTCATATCCATTCAGCAACATCAACCCAGGAGAAATATCAAGATTTCCATATTCGGTGTTGGAGATCAAAGTTAAGGATGATGCAACCAAGAAGCAGCCTCAATGGGTACAGGATTTGATGGGCTCGCATCTTGTGTACGCAGCGCCAGGCTTCTCTAAATTCCTTCAGGGTGCTGTATCTCTCTTCGAGGATAATGTCAACGACTATCCTTCATGGCACGGGAACTTGACGGACGATATTCGCAAAGATCCACAAGCGGCATGGGAGGAAGATCAATCTCGAAAAGCAAAGCAGGCCGAGAACGATCTCGTCATCGGTAGCTTCATTGGAACTTCTCAGAAAGCAAGCGCAAGTTTCAAACCTGCTGTGAGCTCGCCGGTAGGCAAGTCATATATGGAGGAGAGAATGGTAGCTGAGGAGAGAGCTGGTAGAAGATCTAATCTGGATGGTCCTTCTGCTTCTGGAGATGCTGGAAATGACGAAGACGAAACTGGAGCCTCAAGTAATCAAGGTGGATATGGCACCTTGGCATCTGTATTTCCATCTTTCTCCCTCTCGCGTTATGCCCAATCACGCCGATCGAAAAGTTTTCAGTTGCCTCCCGGTGTTACTAAACCAACTCAATACATCAAGGATTCAGGTCCTTTACAAGTCGAACCTAAAGTTTGGCTAGCCAATGAACGTACATTTTTAAAATGGCAACACATATGCATATTATTGGGGTCCCTCGCTGTTAGTCTGTACACAGCTGCAGGAGAGGATGAAATTGCAGAAGCTATGGGTATTGCATATATTATTATTGCCATCTTTGCTGGAAGTTGGGGCTACTGGATGCATTACACGCGGCGACAGATGATTGTTGATAGAAGCGGAAAAGATTTTGATAATTTGATTGGACCAATGATTGTCAGCGCTGCCCTTATGGTGTCCTTATTGCTCAATTTCTTCTTCAAGGTAAGCTTTCATAACAGAGCATTAAATGGAAGGCGATAGCTAACTCATGTGTGTGTAGTATAAACAAGCTATGGCAAAGTACCGAGAAAATGGAATTGATTCAACCAACATGGTATTGGCTAATCAAACTGTGGAGGAATTCAAGATTGATTTGTAAATAAATGTATGATTGAGGGGTAGTGGATCCTTTGGTTGTATATTCCGAGCGAGCTTGAGCTTCTAGCGCTGCATATGTATACCAAGTTGTTTGCTCGACTGAGCAGGAGATATTTTTAAAAGATGGAGTAATACCCCAATTTATAACTTGGCATCATGAATTGACACGACTGAAATGTACTCCGTAAGGGGAGCAATGAGGAAGGTATCTACTCGGTGATTCCTATGAAAACATCTAGATCAACTCATCAAGCATGAATACGTGCTTTACCGTGAAATAGCCGGGTGATAACCGAAGAGATAGGGATGATAGGGATGTAATAACAAGGCTACAGTGGATATTAGAGATGACCGAGTCTCTATTTTGCAACATCATTTGTCCAACTTTTGTCTGGACAATGTCAACCACTTCGAACATATTGGTTTCCCCAGAGATCAATATGATGAGGTGTGGCCTTGAGGAATTGCCGTATCGGTTTGTATGGCTGTCTGTATGAAGATCCAAAACATTTCATCATACTTGACTTTTAATTATTTACTCGTTCATCTGTAATTCAGCCTTGTTACTTTTAAGGAATTTGTTACACGATACCTGGATTGGAGTGAGCTTGTGAATTTGTGAATTTGTGAATGAGAGATTTACAGCATTCAATTACTGATTACGATAAAAAGTAATTCGAATACAAATCAATGTGAGGAAATCGGAGAGATTGGAAATTGAAATTGGGATTGGAAATTGGAAATTGGAGGTTTGATAATTCGACGAGGGAACAAGAGTGAGAGATAGGTTGACAATGGTCGGTGTTAAGGATAAAATAGTCGGTTTGCTAAAGGGCAAGAAGAAGGGCGAGGAGGAAGTAGAGTTAGAGCCAGAAATTGAGGAGGAGTTTGAACAGAGACCGAGGAGAGAGCGCAGAAAACATCGGAGAAGTAGGAGGAATCGAGAGAAGCACTCAAGAGATGGGGAGGACGAGGGTGATGGATATGGTTCGATTTCTTCTCGTAAACATCGACATCGACATCGAGATAATAGAGATCGCGAAGATGATGAGAATCCTCGCAGACATCATTCGGTCAATTTGAGCGCCTCGACTTCTCGTTCACCACACGCAGATTATCGACGCCGCGCAGATGACGATGCTCATTCTACCTCTCCAAAGAGACATCATTCGAATAAACTCAGCAATTCTACCTCTCTTTCGCCTCATCACGCAAGACCTAGTACAGGCAAATCATCAAAGTATACAGAGGAGGGTGTAAGAGCGCCTAAGGTTAACTCATTGATGGAATGGCCACCTGTTGGGTTATCAAACGACGCCGAATTGTCACAAGGAAAAGCGATGCAATTGATTGCTAATGGAGTACCCGTGTTCAAAGGAACGATGGAATCAATCGCACATGCTTCCGACGAATACTTTGCGCTGTATGCGACTTGTAATGGGAATGGAGGGGCTGGAAGTGATCGAGCGGAGATTTTTAGTAGGGCATTTATGGCGGATTCAATGCGGTTACAAGGACCTGGTGAAGCAAATCGACCATGGGATTCTCTTGAACAGCCTAGCATGGCCTTTTATTATGGCACGTTGAGAGGTACTATCACGCTGAATCACTGGTGCAGCGGAAATGGCAATCCGCATGCCCCGATTGAGCTTCGCGATTCAGGTGTCCAAACGCTGAGGGATGTGGATTTGCAAATGATACTGGATCGCTTGATATACTTAGAAGCTGGGATTGATGATGAGACTGAGGATATGTTATATAAGAGTTTATACAAAGTGTTACTCAAGGACCTCGACAAATCTTTCATCGCGAAGAAAGGGATGGAGAAACAAATTGCGGATCTGATCATTGCGTTGTCAAGACGCGAATGGATTGATTTTAGTCAACCTAAGAATCATGTTGTGGCTAAATTCTTTGCTGATGGGGCATATTCTGATCATGGAAGATATCGAGCATTTTTCCATCAGTTACTATTGAGCATGGAATTGGAATTGAGAATCCAGTCAAAACATCATTCGGAGGAAGCAAAAGAGAGATTATTGGCGCAATTACCACCATGGATCTCTTGGGACCTGGCTGTCGCGAAGAAGTGGAGAGAGTGCATGACTATTGAAAAGTATAAAACTGGTGATGAATTTCAGCAGAGTAGGTTTTCACATTTTTCTGGATTCTTTACGGCAGGAGGCTGATTTCAATACAGTTAAATTCAGACTTTTAAAAAAGAGATCACAAGTTAAAGCTTTGCGCAAATTTGCAAGAGCTATGAAGTGGCCTAATTTAGCTATGGTAGATGAAGCTCTAAAAGAGTTGGACCCGGATGCTTCACCTCTTGAAGATCGTTCTGCAGATGCTATGTCATTTTGTACCGGCCTAATCCTACCTGGACCCACGCAACCATGGCTTCTTATGAATACTTTAATTGACTGTGACGAAGATGGAGGTGTTGATCTTGGAGGTCTCACGCACATGTATCCAAACTCCGGCTTTCAATATAGAGGCAGTACATACTGGGCATCAACTTCTATCGTTGGCAAAGTTCTCGCTCCCACTTGTCAAGAAATTGCAGGCTGGGTTGGCCCAGCTCTCGCTTCCACGGATATCGAACGCACTCAAGTGTTGCGGATTCGTCAGCGTATGACTCCTCAGGTCATCACCAAAACTGACGTTCTAAGCATGCGAGTTCGATCTGATCCTCTTGGTCCCCCTGATCCTAGCGATCCAGTCTATCCCGTCAGTGAATTTGTGCTACCAAAGCTAGACTTGGTCTCGCCACCTATAGACAACATTCGCATTGAAAAATTAGCATTCGAAGTTGCAAAACCAAATCAGCAACTCGACGGCGGATCCCCAAAGAGAAGTAGTGAAATCGGAAAGAGACCGCCTACTTACGATGCCTGTGTGGTTTTCGCTAGGAAAGGCCAATCGCATTGGTTGAGATTAGCTCATGATGTTTCATTCATCACCGCATATCCTTGTTCTAATGGCCCTCATCCTCTTTTCTTCGATTATGTGTATAAAATTGCACGCATGAATCAATTGCTCGATATCCATAATTGGGCAGGTGTTGGCGGTGATAATTTAAACGAAGATCTACAATTAGGATGGGCGCCGGAACCGGAGGAACTTGGGGTTGAGGGGAGTTGGGAAGAAGGTTATGATTGGAAGGAGGCAAAGTGGAGCTTCAAGGAACTCATGGAGGGCGTGGATAAGGATACGGTATTGGTGATCGAGGCCTGGGGCGTGGAGGATAATGAGTGTATGGCGAGAACGTGGTGTAGTCATTGGGGATTGAATGCCGTTGTGGCGGTGGTGGGCAAGACGTGCTTGAGTTGTGCGGTTAGGGAGGCGTACGCGGCGGCGATTAATGTGGTTATTTTTGTGGGGAGTGAATGAGGGGAGAGGAACATGGGGAAGGGGAAGATTGAAATTGCGGAGAGAAGTTGTATTATACGTTGGGAGTTTCAATGGTGTTAACGGGAGGGAGGAACCTTTCTACTACGCTTTAAAAGCATCAATTGGGTGTGATAGGGTTGGGGGAGTAGGACAATATACCAGGGTTTCTTATTATTTAGGGGGTTTTAGAGGTCTAGGAAAGGTTCGGGTGGAGAATGGGGTTGGTTGGCTTAAGGTTGTATTCTGTTAAAGGTGATATGGTGGTATGTTCTGATAGGTCATCCATTATGCTATGATATTTAGTTAGTTGGTGAGTTAGTTAATGAATGAATGATATTACGAAATTATCAGATATTTATTAGTGTGATTTTAGAGATCGATGTGGTTTTATCTTGAGATTCGTAGATTTGTAGATGGATATGCGGATTTGTGGATTTGTGGATTTGTGTATATGTGTATATGTGTATATGTGTATATATATGTATAAATCTACAATAGGTAGATACTAGATACTAGATAGAGAGGGATAAAGAGGGATACCTACCTACATATATGATCAGCACCCCCCTTTCTTCCTTTCTTCACTCGCCAAAGATGGAAAGTTAGAGAGATATACATACACACATATACACACATATACACACATATACACACATATACATACAAATATAAATATAACCTAAACAAATTTTCACCTCTCGCGAATCAAATCATGTATTGTTATATCATGTCATGTCAAGTAATTCCAATGTGAGATATGCTATTTCATGATATTTTCATGATACGATGTGATACGATGTGATATGATATGATATGATACAAACAACCCGATTTTCTCTTCTCTCCATAACGCCGTCGTGTGGTGTGCCGTGCATTTCATCCATCCATTATTATACTGTTGTGCTTCAGTACTTCAATATTTTCTTACCCTTTCTTTCTTCCTTTCTTTCTTTCTTTCTTTCTTTCTTCCTTTCTTCCCCGAATCTGCTCGATTTACTCTCCTCTCTCTCTCTCTTTTCGCGTTCTGCACTGCGGTAAAAGTATTATGTAGTAGTTTGTATTTATACAATTCTCTCCTCTCTTCTCCTTTCCTCTTTCCCTCCTTCCAATCCCAATCCCAATCCCAATCCCCCCCTCTCCCCCCTTCCCTCCCACCCCCGCTAAAAAACCCACACCAAAAAAAACAATCCAAAAACCGCTGCGAAAAACAAGATCCACACTTTCCAACTAACCCCCGTCTTCTGACTCATGATCAGCATGCGATTCATGGTTCCTCTGATGCGCACGCGCGCGCCTTCGAAATTATCGTTCATTTTTTCCGCGAGAGCCGAGGATTCGCGGATCTCGTCGCCGATGGCGATGGTCATCTGGAGTGGGGGGTTAGTGGGGAGGGGAGGGGGAGGAATTATGAAGGGACGTACGGATTTTAGTTGGCGCACTTTTCCCATGATGCCTTCGACTTGGTCGTTGTTTTGACTCTCGAGTTCGTTGAGAACGGCGTCGCTGTATTGGCCTCTGGGTAGGGAGGGGGTGGGTTAGTTTTATTATTGTTTTGTGGATGAGAAGGATGTGTTGAATTGTAGGGGTTCTCCGAGGGGATGATGTGTGTGCACTTGCATTTATCATATCCCATCCATCCTATGCATTCCTATCCTCCCAATCTACCCTCTTCGCCGTTCTCTTCCTATTCCCCATTCCCCATTCCCCTCACCCCCCAAAACCAACCCAACACAAAAAACACATGAACCAATCATCAAGTACATACCTACTATTCGGCGTCGCGCTACTAAACCCCTGCGCACTATCCTCTCTCTCCCCATAACCCCCTCCCCCCGAATAACCTCCCCCTCCCGAATACCCTCCTACACCTCCTCCCCCATTATACCCATACCCTCTTGGGGCAGGACTCGAGCTCGCATTCCTCGAACTTGCGCCCGCGTTATAATTTTCAAAAAGCGCACTGCGCGGATCGCGTTGATGGAGGGACGATGCGCCGAATCTGTGGAGAGATTCCAGGAAATGTTAATATGTATGATTTATATAGATTGAGAGTATTGATATCGAGGAGTATAAGAGTGAATCTGAGATGCTTTGCGTTTTGGGTATGCGCCGAGAATGTCCTTCGCATTTATGAATACTGAATTGAATCCCCGTTTCCATCTTTGCGAATGATATCTACCTCCCTACCTACCTACCGAATCGATCGAGGAAATAAAATGAAATGAATGAATGAATGAACGGATGCGCAAAGTCTCAGACTATACAGCACATGGAAGAAAAAGAAAACAAATCATACACACCTATTCGCCATGATATCCTCAAATATATTGTATAAAATCCGTCGGTATGCGAAAAATAAATCAACAAAACAAACACCCTTCGCAACAAGATAAGAAATCTAGTCCGTCGTCTTCGTCTTTATCACTCGCCCTGCCCTCGCAATCGGGATATGTGTTCGCTTGTCAACGGGTATGGTGTTTGATATCCCGTCACTCGTCAAATAATGGTGTTTCGAGACACAGCACAAACAAAAGGGAGAAAGAGTCTAGAATCTGGTATGATGGAATCGCTGTCTTGGTAGTTTGAGGGAGAATGCGGTAACGGTTTGGAGTTTGAGAAAATTGGGCATGATCCTGGTTCTTTAATATGGGATCCTGTGCCTGTGGGTTTTCTTTATCTGGTTTATCATGATGGGATTTCCAGTCTGTGCAGAAAAAATTACGAGGAAGGTTTGCAGGGCTGATTGTAAATGGAATTGTTTTGTTTGTTTTGTTTTGCTTGTTTTGTTTACTTTTCACTTGGGGAGATTGCGTTTGTCTGGAGATTCGAACTGGATGCGATGTGCAATGTGCAATGTACAATGGACGCCCCTTTTGTTTGGTATCTAGAAGTACACACATGCTTTGTGCTGAAAAACATCTTCCCCCCACCCCCAATTTCCCATCCCCAGATGTCCCATATCAATCGTTCAAATCATATGCCTAGAGTCGTGAAATTTTGTGAATAAACGGAAAGATGTGGTATCGTTAACTGCGAGCGTGAATGCGATAATGTAAAAGGTGTTGAGATCCGGTGAAAATGAGTAATTATCGATGAATCGAATCCCTCCAATCTACCAAAATACAATCGTCATTCTCCCTTAGTTTCCTCCCATCTCATCATCTTCCTCGCCCTCAGATTGAAAGTCGTCGTCCTCATCCTCATCATCGTCGGCTGGGAGGTCCTTGGCAGCTGCAGCAAAGTCGATTTGCTTGCCACGAGTGCGACGACCTTGAATGATGTTGGATTTGTCGATTTCGTTGTCTGAAGCTTCCTCCTCGACCTCTTCAGCTATGTATGTTGTCAATTCATGTTCGAGGAGTGGTAATGTTAAGCCCTTGAGAATTTACCTGGTGGTGGAGCATCCTAAAAGAGTATTGTCAGTGGGAGATCAGATTCAGCACTCTCAAGTATAACTTACATCATCAACTTCCTCCTCACTGGAGCTATCGTCGCCGCCCTCACCCATAGTTACATCTTGGGGCTCAGCAGCACTCTTGCCTTTGCCTTTGTCGCCGATAGTGGCCGCAGAACCAGTTTGTGCAGACATGTTTAGGAGAGATTTGGGGGAAAAAGCTAGTTGTTGTGGATTTTGGTTAAAGAAAAGAAGGATTAAAGTTATGAAAGGTGACAAAGATTGAATCAACGACAGGAAAGTAACTAGGGGGATGGATGGCACGGTCCTCCAGAGTTAGTAGCTACTAGACTAGATAGTATTTGTTGTCACCACTGTTCTGTACATGCAAATAATCGCTATTTGGAGGGGAAAGCGCGTTTGACGTCGCGCGATGGAGAGAAAGGCGCTAAGATTGTAGATTGTAGTAAGGTAAAAAAGGTAGGTAGGTAGATTGTAGGTTGTAGTAAGATAAACAGGGAGGTAAGGCCAAGAAAGATTCGCTGGTCTTTGATTTGTCGAAAGTTACAAGTTCATATCAATTATGATCAGTACACTCGAGACTCCATAGCCACAATAGACTTCTTATCAACACCTGGGCAGGCCTTTCGAGACAGCCGCTGGAGTGCTTTTTTAGCCCCAGGAACATAAAGATTTAAGGTTAAACAACCAACCTTTTACAATCAACCTTGAAGATTTGCTTCTTTCTTTCCATTTACCATTTCTTCTTGTTTGAACAAACCATCTTTGGTCAGATTATTGGAGATACTAGCCGGTCTATAAGGGATAACAATCTTCTCTGTGCTATAGAGGATAAATAGCAAACATGCCTGGTAAGGACCTAAGATTTGGTGTCACATAGTTTCACTTCAACCCCGCGTTGCAGGGTACACAAAATATGAGGGGCTAACATATTTTATCCAGATTCACCGTCAGAGCAGAACCCTCCAAAATTACCTTCCTCCCCAAGAGTTCCCTCTAAATTGGCATTTTCCAACATGTCCGACATAGATAATGATATCGCGGAGGAGGGGTATATCGGGGCCAGTGGAGATCTAGTGGAGGAACCAGATGACATGCTTCCAGAGGCAGCTCTCCTATCTGATGATACACCCGGCCTCGAAACTCCCATGTCTCAAAGCGGAATGTTAGCTCGAGACAAGCAAAAGAAAACGGCCTACTTCGACTATCTTGCAGAGAAAGAGATGAGCCAGACAGATGCGAAACTGTTCTTTCAACGCAGCCAGTTGGAAGGCAACAAAACTGGTAGCGGCAGCAATTGGGGTCATTCTCAGAAGTCTGCAGTTCCTAGTCCTGTGTTGAAACCTAGATCCTTCTCTAACATTTTAGATTCTGAACAAGGAGGGTTGAATAGATCTGGAAGTCAAGCTTCAGGAACGAGCACACAAAATCTCCCAAATCTCAACAAACTCAGAACTGCTCCTCCTATTGGTTTGGCAGATCTTGGAAAGCATCCAGAAAGTGCTGTAATTCAAGAACCGAGTCTTGCTGCGGGAACTTTTGTTCATACTCCTGGATTGCACAATAGACGAGAATCCCTTCTTAGAGCAGACAAGGAAGCTAGAGATCATGCAGCTCATCCAGAACTTCCTCACGAACCTAAACCATTGCTAGAGATGGAAGGATTGCATGGTGCAGGCGCTGGTGTTGGCCTTGGCTCTGGTGCAGGCGGCTTTGCCAATTCTGACGCCCACATAACTGCGGAGCTCGCATCTATCTACACTAATATTCAAAAAGTGATAGACATCAGGCACAAATACATTCGCCTGTCGTTACAAGAAGATGGTGATAATCCTAAGGATGACCCAAACTGGAGTATCTATCCACCACCGCCCGAGCCATCTTGGCACGACGACAAAGCCGCCACAAATGCAAGAAACAGTACAGCAAATAGTATGGCGAACAGCATGGTATTGCCACCTCAAGCCGAAGCTCATGGCCACCAGCAAACGATCAGCGGTGCAGTATCAGAACTATCACAAGGCCAGGCTACTAGTGCACGCAGTGCCCCCAAAACTCCTCTTCGGAAGAGAAAGCCTGGGCAAGACATTGGTTCTGATTTCGAAATGGAAGATCTTCTTCCACTTCCTCCACCTGGAGAAATGACCTTCAGACTTGATGGAAGCGGAGTGTTCCAGGTCTACGAAAACTCAAAACTTCAAGAGCTTGAACAACCCGTAATTAACATTCCTGATATCAGAGAATTCTACATGGACTTGGAACAAATTCTCAATGTGTCATCTGATGGCCCAAGTAAAAGTTTTGCCTATCGTCGTTTGCAGTATTTGGAAGGCAAATTCAATCTTTACGTCCTTCTCAATGAATATCAAGAAATGGCGGACAGTAAACGTGTACCGCACAGAGATTTCTACAATGTCAGGAAGGTTGATACTCACGTTCATCACTCTGCCTGTATGAACCAGAAGCATCTGCTTAGATTCATTAAGAGTAAGATGAAGAAGAATCCTGATGAAATTGTCATGTTCAGGGATGGTAAACATCTCACATTAGCTGAGGTTTTTCAAAGTATTAACTTGACTTCTTACGATTTGAGTATCGATACTCTTGATATGCATGTAGGTTGATGGTTTCTGGGGTTTCGTTACACTTTTCTAACTACTTTTCAGGCTCACACCGATTCTTTCCATCGATTCGACAAATTCAATCTGAAGTATAATCCTGTTGGGGAATCTCGTTTAAGAACGATTTTCTTAAAGACAGACAATTTCATAAACGGAAGATACTTGGCAGAAATCACTAAAGAGGTCATATCAGATCTTGAATCAAGCAAGTATCAAATGGTTGAATGGCGAATTTCCATCTATGGAAGAACTATCGACGAATGGGACAAGCTAGCAGCATGGGTTGTTGACAACAAACTATTCTCACACAACGTTCGATGGTTGATCCAAGTCCCACGACTGTTTGACGTTTATAAATCTAGTGGATTGATGGAGAACTTCGAACAAGTTATCATCAACTTGTTTCAGCCTCTCTTTGAAGTAACCAAAGATCCATCTAGCCACCCAAAGCTTCACATCTTCCTTCAGCGAGTCATCGGATTTGATAGTGTAGATGATGAGAGTAAAGCTGAGCGAAGATTATTCAAGAAGTTCCCAGTACCAAAAGTATGGGATTCCAAGCAAAACCCTCCTTACAGTTATTGGATCTATTACCTCTTCGCCAACATTTCTTCTTTGAATGTGTGGCGCAAGCAGCGTGGCTTCAACACATTCTTGCTACGACCTCATTGTGGAGAAGCTGGTGATACTGATCATTTAGCTGCTGCAGTTCTTTGCTGTCACAGTATCAGTCATGGTCTGTTGCTTCGAAAAGTACCTTTGCTACAATACATCTTCTATCTCGAACAGATTGGAGTAGCAATGTCGCCTTTGAGTAACAATGCGTTGTTCCTAGCATATGAAAGAAACCCTTTCCTTTCTTATTTCAAGAGAGGTCTTAATGTCTCTCTTTCTACTGATGATCCTCTGCAATTCGCTTTCACGAAGGAGCCACTTATTGAGGAATACTCTGTGGCTGCACAAATTTACAAGCTTAGCGCAGTGGATATGTGTGAACTGGCCAAAAATTCAGTCGTACAAAGTGGCTTTGAACATTCTGTGAAGCAGAGATGGTTAGGTCCAGACTATGATCTGCCCGGAGTAAAGGGTAATACCATGGCAAAGAGCAACGTCCCAAATATTAGGGAAGGCTTCCGACACGAGACGTTGATGCAGGAACTATCTATGTAGGTCATGAGATTGCTTCCTTGCCATCTTTTCAAAATATATGCAATACTAATAACAAAAATAGGATTGAGCGTTACACTGCTCTGTCAACTCCAGCCGTTCAGACATCAGCCCCAGTAGATGGAAATTCTTTCTTTCCAGGGCCGCGACCACATTCCCCAACATCATCCATGAAAGCTTCTGTTAGCGTGGCTGACCATGGCCCCTCTCAACCATACCAGCAAAATCCTGCTCAGGCTGCTCGCATCCCCACTTCCCACTCTCAGCTACACCTAGAT
This sequence comes from Botrytis galanthina, assembly GCA_004916875.1. Classification (NCBI taxonomy): domain Eukaryota; kingdom Fungi; phylum Ascomycota; class Leotiomycetes; order Helotiales; family Sclerotiniaceae; genus Botrytis; species Botrytis galanthina. Next base: position 26,580 of record PQXL01000097.1, read on the forward strand.
TCTCATTTCAAAACTCATCAGAAAGGTACCGATAGTCCATCTGGTTATGCTACCCCAAATCAACACACGCAACCGAACTCATCGTTCAACTCGCCAATCTCAGCCAATAAGGGACGTGAGAAGTCTTGGGGACTAGAAGCAGGCTTTAGTGATCTACATCTTTCAGGCAGTGAACCAAGAATTTTCCCAGGTCTAGTCAGTAGAAAGCAGAGAAGAGAAAGCAACAGAAAGAACAGTGCGACAGAAAGTGACGAGCATGCTTTGATGATGTTGAAAAAGGGTAGCGATAACAAGAGTGTAGCGACATTAGATGGAAAGCTAGATGAAGAGATAGACGCAGAAGATAGTGATGTAGACAACGATGATGCTGCCGACTCCAATTAAATCATTCTAGTCGGGATACGGTGGGTGGAGATTAAGATTTATGGAAGTAAAATCTTTGGGATGGCTGGGATATGATGAAGAGTTTTGGAATATGAATTGAGATGGCTTGATATAGATGGTTATGTGGTCTAGTTTAAGGTAAGGACAGGAAGGATTGGGTGTAAACCACTACCCATTCCTCTGGTAGCTTAGATAACTTGGCGTCGGTGATATTTTGACATGGATTGAATAGATAGGGAAATGATATTTTTATGAATATACTAGAGAATGGATCCGCAACAGTCAGTACAATTTACTGGGTCATCATAGAAAATAGAATACAAGTTCTCTTTATTGGCCAACTAGTTCCTATTAAAACGTCTCAATTAATTGCACTATAAACCAGCCACTGATGAAACAAAATAAAACTCAAGGATATATTAATCATTGCTGGCTTTGAACCATCTTTGATTCTATCAAAAAGTATATATTTCTCCTCAAACCGAGGATGATACTCAAATCATTGTTGATCAAACACAGCCCGTGTGTTTTTCCACGTACTCTTTGTAGAGTTGTGTGGTGTATGATGAGTGGGGCCTGTGAAGTGAAGCTCATTGGCTAAGATACACAGGCGAAGGGCAACCTCAACAGGCTCCTTAACAGGTTCCTTGCTCTCACGACTCTCACGAACACCAAACATAGTGTATCACACACTCAACGATTTTCAAACGAAGTGCTTGATGTTGTTTACTATCCCCATTTTCTTCAAAGACCAATAAATACTTTAGTTTCCGTACTCTTGTTCGTGGCGAGACGGCCAGTAGTTGCTGCCTTACTTTACCATCAGCGCCAATCAATGTAAACATCAATCAGAATGGATACACCGTCAACATCTACCTCGCAAGAATCTGCTCCTGCTCATTCTAAGAGAAATCGTGTCCAATTGAGTTGTACACCATGCCGACATGCCAAACTTAGATGCGATCGAGCTCAACCATGCAGCCAATGTCAAAAGAAGGACAGGGTAGGATCATGTTCATATCCCACGCCCTTACCAAGAAAGAAAGCTGCGATGACAATGCACAAAAGATTGAAGCACCTGGAAAGCTTGGTTAAGGATGTTATGAATTCTCAACAATTAGCTGAGCCAAATACTCCTCCACGTGATGGCCCAGAGTCTGGAAATCTTGTTGCCAGAGCGGAGGCTCTTGGGATCTCATCGGAAGATCAGAGATTGGATACGGCTGATAGTTCTCCATCTGGCTTGGATAAGCCCTCCAATATTCAACAGACAATGCCGCCTTCAGGGCAGGTTGTAATTGGCGGGAAGGAAACGCAATATGTTGGCGCTACTCACTGGGCTGCAATTCTTGATGACGTGAGAATTTTCCATCGCGTGAAGTTACTTATACTGATATTCATCAGATAGGAGAAGTTAAAGAATATTTCGATCAAGGAGAAGACGATGATATTGAAGAAGATACTGAGCTTGAACCCAGTCTACTCTTAAACACAGATGCACCACCAACCAAAGCCAAACTATTGGCAGCTCTGCCTTCCCGTAGAGTCGTTGATACGACTGTTCAGGGTTATTTTCATGGAGCCAATCCCTCACTACGTAGGTCTTCAGTAATCTCATGAGTGGTGGGACTATGCTGAGGTATTTTACAAGATATTTTGCATGCTCCAACTTTTCAAAAAGAGGTAACGTAATTTCTTCTTCCACTTTTGCACCGCCCGAAATACTAGATTTATGAGAGACTATTCTACAGCTAGCGTGCTGGGAAAGCCTATTATTTCTATCATCATCATTGCATAGTGTATAGATTACTCTATATCTGCTGGGAATTGATGGCCACATTTGCTCACACTCATTACATCGATTAGTATTTGAAGTTTTGGGCCAATCCGCATGATACTCCTATTTGCTGGCTGGGCTTATTATATGGCATCATGTGTCTATCTTTATTCTCCAGTTTTGCGGCAGGCGAAGGAAATCCAGATGAGCGTGCTTCTCAAATGCAAACGATACAAACATATCGACGCAACTGTATCCAATGCATCCGCCTTTCGGATTACACAAAACCAGGAAAGTATACAATTGAAGCAATGCTTGCTCATTTAGAAGGAGAATTCATTCTCAGCGATGCTGATCAGGTGAACTGCTATGTGCTTCTTGGTGTTGCTGTCCGATTAGCCTTACGAATGGGACTCCATCGAGATCCCGATAGAGTTGGTGGACAAATTACACCGTTCCAAGGGGAAATGCGTAGGCGAATTTGGGCCAATCTAAGACAAATAGATTTACTGGCATCCTTTCATATTGGATTACCTAATATGGTTGAATCCGTTGATAGCGATGTTCAATTGCCCCGAAATTTGAACGACACAGATTTTGATGAAGATTGTACAGAGCTTCCACCCCCTCGACCTGACTCTGAAATAACGTCAGTGTCATATGTTCGGTTCAAGAACAAAATATGTCAGGTTTTCGGGAAAATTGCAGCATATGCGAACTCATTATCCCAGCCTTCTTACGATGAGATCATGGAATTAGATGCTCAGTTAGATGTGGTACAAGCGACCGTACCGCCATCGTTCCGATTTCAACCGATAGATAGTTGTGTCGCTGACTCGGCACAGTTGATTATTCAGAGACTGAATATCGCTCATCTTCTATGCAAAAGCAGATGTGTTTTACACCGGAAGTATCTTGTAGGCAATCAAGATCATCCTGAGCGAGAATATTCTGTCAAGGTTGGTATCAATGCCGCTATGCAACTTCTCGATTTCCAAAAACAGACTTACGAAGCTACACAACCAGGAGGGGTCTTAGCCCGAGATAGATGTTTCCCATCTTCATTAACGATGCATGACTTCCTACTCGCGGCAATGATCGTGTACCTGAGGACGATGAAGACATTGGAAGAAGAAATTAAAGGCAAACATCAGAACACCTCGTGTCAGAAGCAAAAAGTGGGAATGATTTCTGCGCTCAAGATGTCAGCGGACGTATGGCAGAATACGCAACTGAAATACCCAGATTTCAAACGGCCAGCGGATGTGCTGGCTGTAATGATGAGAAAACTTGATGCGGCTTATGTTGCACTTGGGACGTCACAAATGTCTTGGGGTATGGATTTAGGCACAAATGATACTAGCGCGATGGCTGGTTTATCTTTGCAAGGTATGATATCCCCAATTCAAGGGAGGCCCTGAGATTTTCCTCATAACTAACAAGTATCGCCGCTTATAGATGGATTCACAATGAACCAAGCCACTACAAACCCACCAGGAGCGGTCACATGGTCTATGGCTTCCCCTGCTCCCACTTCAAATTCCTCCTACATGAATTCAGAGACTACCCAATCCACCTTTTCTCAAACAAATCTTCTCTATGAGTCCGCACCGTTTGATTATTTGATGGATATCCCTACTGACTTTGACTGGGTATGTATTTTCTTTTCATATCAGGCTTTTCAATAGTGCAAGACGTAGTCCGGCAATTGCAAGCTCTCAACATTTGAAATCGGGTAAAGTTTCAAAATGGGATTCGATATTTCCAAATCAATTGAACGATTCAGTTGAATTTAAATATCCAGAGTTTTTGATTGTCGGACTGTAGGCTGGACTATTAAACCACAGGCACATAGATATGTGAAAATCATAGTCTCACGTAGGCTTGTGAAATGATCAATAACTAATGAGAGAATAGAACTTGTTTGATAATCATATAAGGGCAGATGCTAGTCATTTATCGACGAACGGTCAGCATCTTCCGGACATAAATCTTGGGGTGGAAGGGATGAATGATATTGACTTTGGGTTTATTTAAGGGGGTTTGTCGGAACGTATTAAGGGGGGAGGATAGAGATGGCCGGGGAGGGAGGGAGGGGGGATCATTACGAAGATAAATAATGAAGCACTGTAGTAGAATGGTTGATGCAATCCTTTATTCTATTCGAACTGTACATATGAGTAGATTACATTCCATATATGTTGACTGAAATCAGCATGAACTGTATCTTGATCATGTTTGGAAAATCATTAATCACACATCAGAATGAATAACGAAATGGTTAGAGAAGTAGAAAGAAGATGAGTTGAAAGCGGGGAATAAGAGAAGAATTTTCAATGAAGATACAATAATAAGTTTTTATTGAGAAAAAGTTGTACTTGATCTGGAGCATATTTGATTGAAATCATCGAACTCCAGACGAATTATAATCATAAACGATTTATAGACACCTACTAAACTACAATTACTCTTGTTGTTCACTAATCATCAATATTGTCTCTGACGTGGTAGGTCAGCATTGGTATAAGTATACGATATTCCCATAAAACAACCTCAAAATCAATACTTGAACATATTTTTAGACTTTTACTAGAATCCATGTATATGCGTATTCGAAATCCAATTGAGATATTACTGACGTCTCTACTTCTCATCAGAATGATATATCCTCATACGACGACCCTAGTATACCGGCTAAATCTAATTAGTGCTTATAGTACCTGCATGAGGACATTATTAGGATATCTAGTGGTAGACTATACGGTCATCCAACAGTGGGATGTTGGTTTACAGACTTCAAATTCGTTGCGTAAGTAGATAATCATAGCTAACAACTAAATCACCTTTCTATAACTATAAACCCTCTCCTCATATCCTTTGCAACTCCAATACCACCCAAAAATGACCTTCCAATACTCCATCCACCGAGTTCCCTCCTCACCCGCAGAAATAGCCACCACACCCCCCACGCTCCTCCCCTACCTCGCCGGCAAATTTTCCGCGCTCCGTCTCTCCGCCCTCGTCGAATCCCCCAACTCCTTCGCCTCCACTTTCGAAGTCGAATCGCTCTATTCCGCCTCCGTCTGGCTTTCCCGATTTTCCCGTCCGAAACTCCATTATTTCCTCGCCGTCGCCCATTCCGTCTCTTCTCCCCCAGAATCCCACACTATCGATACCGGGCTCCTCGTCGGCTCAGTCCAACTCTATGGACCTTCCCCTGCATCATTTTTCACACTTCCTCTCGGTGGTGCTCCGCCCCCCTTACCCGATGCCCAGGAATTAAAATACCAGATGATCGCGCTCTACTCCTCATCTCTGCATCGAAGAAAGGGACTCGCGAAAATGCTAATTCAAGGAGCGATTGAAAGTGCGAGGAAACAGGCACAGGGGGAAGGAAAGGAAAATGTACGCATCCGTGTATTTCTGCATCCGGAAAATCTGACGGTCAAGACGCTCTATAGGAGTGTGGGGTTTGTGGAGACGGGTTTCTGTACGCTGGCGGAGGCGGTGGTGCAGAATGGGGATCCGGAGTCGTTGCCGGAGGATGGGGGGAAGGGGGATCCGGAGAGGTGGTTGAATATGCTTGGGGTTGTGATGGAGTGGGTGGGGTGAGAGGGGTGGCTTTGAATTGGGGGTGATTTAGGTTGATACTGTTGTGGTTGGAAAAAGGGAAATCTGACTTTGAAACTGTGATTGAATTACATAGTTATCTAGCATAGACTGAGGGCTATTTATGGAAATTTGATCTGCGCATTATTTGAATGAGATAGGTATGTGAAGTTACTTTTGAGACTCACGAGATTGTGAAATTCCAATGCTGAATGAATCTCGGTAAGTTACTTAGTCCACCAAGCATTAGAGACCACTAAATATAGCATTGAATGATGTCATGAATCATTGGAACCGACTCGAGAGAGTTAGGTACCTATGTATTTAGCACACTTTACTGTGAGAACTCGAAACGATAACTATAACTCACTACCTACCTGGTAGGCTTTGTAACTCTTATCTCCAGCTAGCCAAGTAGATAATCGAAGTAGGTAGATGAGTAGAACCTTTAGACGAATATCAACCTCTTTTGGCCATGTGAAAAGCAATCTAAAGTGATGAGATAGATTCCCGAGATTCATAGCCGGTTCCATAACAAGTGGAACCCAAACCCGCCTAACTGTAAGCAGACAGAAAAATGACTTGTTATTCATGCCTATATTTGTATACAATTATGAATACATCTGCACATATCCCATCATCCAAATCTCCCTCCTCCCTCAAACAGCATCTCAAAATCTGACACCTAGCCCTCTTGCCCCGCATCATCATTCTCTCAGCCATCCCACCACCTCTCATCCACCACCATTCCCACCCTCCCGCTCCTCGCAACCCCAACGATCAACACGAATAGCTCGTCTGCACCCACCCAACTCCCAACAGTCTTCCCACCATACGCCGCGAATGCATTGCGGATCACTATCACATCCCTCCGACTATCGCTACGAATCGAGATACGCATACTACGATTCGTCTTCTGCATCGCAGGATGTTGAATTGTAGATCATATGAAGCTGATTATTCGGATGGTGAGAATCAGCTGTGGTTTCATCCGAGGATTGATATTCTGTGTTTCGGGATGGAAGCTGCTGATATGTTGGATTGGACTTGTGTGTTTACCTAGGTATATATAGAGAAGATTTGGCACGTGTGCGTTTCTTAGCCTTTTATGATATCGTGGGAGAGAAATTGGGAGTCTCGAAGTGTTGACTCTTAGAGCGAAGGAGAAGAATTAATGCGGGATTTTGCCTGTACAGTTGTACAGGTAGCTTCTTTATGTGTTGATATGGATACATTTTATTGGGTGGTAGAAGAGGAAGAAGAAGAAGAAGAAGATTGAAGAGCGAGGACATTTCACGAAGAGCTGAACTTACGACACTCTGAGATACATGTACGTAGAATTTCCGATTTTCCACAAATACACCAACCAAAGCCAAATACTCACACGCATACTCAAGACTCAACCAAGACACCAGAGTCAGAAATAAATTTTTCCAAACGGTATCCAAATCCAAAGAGCTCCGCGAGAAACTGCAGCCCGAGTGAGAAAGATAGCAAAGATCGATATGTGTGCCATCTATCTACCGAAGAATTGACAATCAAAAGAGATATATATATATAATTTCCCACCGACTATACCATTCATGTTCATAGTAGACGACTACACAGAGATCGCTCGAGATCGTCAAGTTGGGATCTTTCGCAATATGCTTGGTGTCGATATGTGACCGTAGAAATGGTATCTTGGTGATGCAATATCTAACCGGATTTTGCTTGGAATCATATCTGAGGAAGCTGGATCCATTACGATGAATATCTAGGTACACGTTGTTTATCTCGGGATGGAGTCCATCTAAAAGTACTCTTTTCTTTACAAATAGGTGTCGTTTTATTGATGATCATAACACTCGAGTATGCGAGAGGAGGAAGTCTCTACATAACCTACCATTCATCTTTCCCCGAATCATCTTATCCTCACCCCTAAAATATTCAAATAATTCCTCGAAGAGAAAAATAACAGATATCTAGCAGATACCTCATGGTAATACCGATACATCAGTAGTTCCAGCTCTCGAATAATCTTACCACAGTGCACATTTTTCCAACGCTGATCTACTCCAGAAATAAAAAATCTATGTAGTGACATCCTGCGACTACGGTCAAACCATCTGATTTTCTCGAGCTACTCCGATACGGAAATGCTTGGGTTTGATTTTCGAGATTGCATATCTATGCTCCTTGGCCTATGACTTTGCGCGGATTTTGGAATTGTATGCAGTATTAAAACCAAAGGAGCATGGTGACAGTTCAAGAATTCAAGAATGTACTTCTATTTCTCATTTCTTTCCGTTCGTGCATAAAATCTCACTGCGTGAATCTCACTGCATCATTTGTATCACCACATGAATACATTCATTTATAAAAGCAGCCTCCTTATCAACACCCTCTATGCCCCGAGATGACGCATGCATATAATATAGGCTGAAGTAATCTCCACAAGATAAACATAAGAAACCCCAAAACCCCAAAACCCGAAACACAAGCACAAGATAGCTCTTTTCATCGTAGCAAAGAAGCATCATACAGCAGATCTTCTCCAAAATGTTAGGCGCAATAAGCATCATCATCATCATCACACTATTCTCCTCCCTCGTCTACACATCTCCCCATCCCCACACCAACCCACCATGTCGCTACCTCCCAAGCGACCCCGCATGGCCCAACCAAACAGTATGGGATCACTTGAATCAAAGCGTATCCGGAAACCTTATCCGCGGTGTTCCTCTAGCCCAGCCATGTTATGCACCTCATTTCGACAATGGAAAATGTTCTCAAATACAAGAATCATGGCTTTTACAATCACCATTGTGTGTACAAAACTCCCACTCAAAAGAAACTCAATAAGATAAATAAAGCTGATACGACTAGTGAGATCGACCCCGTCAATATAATGTCGCCATACTGGCTCAATAACTCCTGTTCTCCTTTCCTAGAATCAAACACGAGCGGTACCTGTGCACTAGGAAACCTTGCTTCCTACGCTCTAAACATCAGTTCAGCTTCAGATGTCATTACCGGTCTCAAATTCGCACGGGAAAATAACATCAGGCTTACTATAAAAAACACAGGTCATGATTTTCTCGGACGCTCCACAGGTGCTGGTTCATTAGCTTTATGGATGCACAATCTAAATGATATAAATTTTCTCAATTACAGTAGCGCTTTATATACAGGACCCGCAGTACACGTAGGTGCTGGAGTTCAATATACCGATTTATACCCTCTAGTCCAAAAACGCGGGTACAGAGCCGTGGGCGGTTCATGTTCAGGAGTTGGGTTAGCAGGAGGCTTTACGCAAGGCGGTGGTCATGGACCGCTTATGGGTACCTATAGAGTTGCTGCCGATCAGGTACTAGAATGGGAAGTTGTGACTGCCACAGGACAGCATCTAATTGTTTCGCCCACGCATCATGCGGATTTGTACTGGGCGTTAAGTGGAGGTGGAGGTGGAAATTTCGCTTTAGTGCTTTCGATAAAGGTTCGGGTCTATAATGATGGCCCTGTGGCTGGCGCGGCTTTCTCTTTCAAAAATGGCAATACTACTGCGTATTGGACTGCTGTCGGTGCTTGGTTACAAACTTTACTTGTGCTGGATACTATTAAAGATCTTACTACAGTCTCGACAATTACAGCCCACAGTTTCTTATTAAACTTCGCTTTATTGCCAGATGTCACTACAACAGCCATAATTGACACTGCTTTAAACCCATTTTTCAAGAAGCTGGAGGACCTCAATATCTCATTGGAAAACAGCTACACCACTAAAGTCCATGTCAACTTTGCCGAGTCCTACGATCACTGGGTCTCACAAGCAGAGACTAGCAATACCTCGATAGGTGGACGAAATATTCCACGCTCAACCGTGCGAGACAATAGTACTCTGCCTGCACTCATTTCCGCTTTTCACGATATCACGGAAGAAGGAGGAACTATCTTCCTGACTGCGGCAAATATTACTCATGGAAACTATACTCCTAATGCCGTACTTCCAACTTGGCGTGATGCCTTGTCCGCCGTGGCATTTTTGAGCCCGTTAGCCAAGAATGCTCAACGTGATGATATCCGTACTATTCAGATGCAATTGAATAGTTGGCAAGAAAAGTTGCGCTCTATCACGCCCGGAGGAGGCTCATACATGAATGAAGCGACATGGAATAATCCATACTGGAAATATGATTATTATGGCTCAAATTATAAGCGATTATTAGAGGTGAAGAAGAAGTATGACCCAGAGTTTTTGTTTTGGGCAAATACAGCAGTTGGTAGCGATGTACATTGGAAGCTTGATGGGAATGGGGCACTGTGCCGTATATGATGTAGGAAAGAGACTTTAAGACAACATTCTTTTCGGGTCGCTTATTCTTCAAAGGTATGATTGAAAATAGATATTTCACAAGATTGTGGGTTGTGTCTGATTGTGAGCTTCACGTAAGAACGAATAATAAATATCAAGAATGCGATTAGGATGGTGTTGCTTGTAATGCTGTGCCTGAGTATATTGAAATATTATAATAGATCAACGATGAAGGGGGGTTAGATCTCTAAAAATTCTCAAGTCTCCTTGAATACCGGAAGGCCCAGACTTGTCAACTTTGAGTCTTTGAGCTCTCTTCTTCCAAAATCTCACTGACACTATGATCTCTTAATCTCCAATCAATCAATCAATACAGCATCCAATAGAAATAGCTTAAGAGAGCGAGACGACAAGGAAATTGAAAACTGGAAATCTGATCGAATGGAGGTTGTCAGAGAATATCCATGAATCCAGATATGGAAGGTGGGATTGATCTTCTCTCTAAAGAATAATAAATCGATCAAACACCATTAAACAGTCGAAGTAAACACAGGCTGCGATTTGTAGATCGATTTAATAAAGTGAATGAAATAGAGGTGGCAGTAATGGAAGTAATTCAAAAGTAATGAAGTTTAATAGAACCACAAGATAGCAGAGTTCATTGTAAGCAACAAAATTGTTATATACCCTTACATCTAAAGAAAACGCTTACCGAACGACTTTCACATGCTTGGCAATAAGAAAGCCATATCGATCGCAAAGAATTCAACAAAAACACTCCAAATAGCACAATAAATCCCCAAGTCACAGCAATATATCGTACATGCCAAAATCGAAATGAAGATATAAAAAGCGACAGTGTCCCACCTAGCTAACCGATTTCCACGTTCCACGACTTTTTCCAACTGCCTTACCTAAGATCATACGTTTCCACTCAGCCACCCGCCGATAACAGGCTCTACCTCAATTTGATGCTCCAACTTTCCCATTCTTTTTGTTGCACGTCTCGCAACATGGGATATGTCCAAATACGGCACCTTGAATATGGGAAAGAAGTATCGTCTTTTGGGGATTGGCATAGTGATTGATCACTAGGATATTCTGTTTCTGGGTAAAACCGACGCCTTGAGAAGCTTAATGTGGTTCTGCTGCATGATTTGAATATTAATTCGTCCACTCGGTGTCGGAATTGAGCGCTTTGTCTGGGATTGAAAATTGAGATTGGGGAAATTATGAGCGTCGATGAAGAGAGTGAGGAAGTCATTGTTTGAGATCGTGAGACTTGTGTGGATGGAGAATTATGAAGTGATTAGGTAAGAAGGGGAGTGGCGACTTTTCTAGACTTTGCCACTCTTCGGGACCGAGAGGGGACATCGGTCCCGATATATAGGACTCCCAGCCAATCAAAAGCTGACGGGAGTTGGCAGAAACCCGAAAATCCGAATAATTCTTGGCTTTGAGTCATCTTCATTAGCTTGACTCAACTCTAAAACCATTCCAATAGATGAGCCACACTTGCTGAGGGGAAAATGAGAAGCTTACGCCACATGAATGCTATCTGCTTGACCGACGCGCGGCTGCTTTCAGCTTAATCACCAACCACAGCTCTTCAGTCTGATGCATTTCAAGGTTTTTACCATCTCTGTGCGGGATACGTCAACAGCTGGTTGACTGAAATCAGGTAGGTTTGTGTTTCGTTGCCCTTTTTGCCTCCTCGCTAGCTTCGGTGTTGATGTTACGCAACTTACTGGCTTGCCTCAAAGTCTGAGGGCCTTGGGAAGAGGTATATATTCCTTGATCTCACCCCTTGATTTTTGTATTTTTTTCTTTCTTCTATATCATCAGCATTATTATCAATTCATCATGGAATTCAACAATCAAAACAACAATCAACAAGCAGGTCCCTTCTGGGATTTTGTACGCTCAATGCAACCACAAAACTCTGGAGCTGGTGTTGACCACCCTCCGCAAGAGTTCAATATGTGGGGTCCACCAGAAGGACATGAATATCCTGGGCGACATGGTCCCAGAGGTGCTCATGGTCCTAGAGGTGATCATGGCCCACACGAATTTGGTCCATTTGGTCCATTTGGTTTCCCTTTTGGCGGACCAGGACCATTTGGTAGAGGTGGGTTTGGACCAAGAGGAAGACACAATCACAGAGGTCACCGTTCCTTCTCTCCAGGCAGAGATGAAGAACACACCGAGGGAGAAGGTAGAGAGGAATTCCGAGGACATCGTCATCATGGCAGCAGAGGCAAACATGGCCGCAGAGGTGGAGAGGAATCTGGTGAGGAAACCCCAACTTCTGACACTGAAGCAGGAGAGGAATCTCCCAAGCCACATCGGGGTCCTCGAGGTTGCAAAGGCAAAGGCAAGAAGGGTCACTGTCGCAGAGATGGAGAGACGTCAGGCGAAGAGTCGTCGGATCTTGAAGTGAGAGAAGGATCAAAAGGGGCAGAATCATGTCGAGGACCTAAACATCACGGACGTCACGGGCCAGGTAGCCGAGGTGGATGGGGTGTTAGAGGTGGAGGCCGAGGTGGGCCACACGGTAGGGGAGGACCTCATGCTTGGGGAGGACCTCACGGTCATCATGGAAGACGCGGTCCACCTCCATTCGCTGGCCCAGGTGGCCCATTTGATTTCAGTGCAATGTTACAAGCACTCTCCTCTCACCCAATCGCACAGGCATTTGGTGTACCTGCAGCTCAGCGCTCTGGTGAAACACTCGTCCCCGAAGATGCTGACACAGAGAACTCTTTTGTTCCCCCCATTGACGTTTTCACCACCGAAAATGCATATGTCCTCCACATTGCGCTCCCTGGCGCCAAAAAAGAAGATGTAGGTGTACACTGGGATGCTGAGAAAGGAATGTTGAACATGGCAGGTGTGGTATATAGACAAGGAGATGAGAAATTCCTGGAGAGTCTCACAAGGAAGGAGAGAAAGGTGGGTGCTTTCGAGCGCACTATGAAGTTGCCCCTCAACGAAGAAGATAAATCCGAAATTGATGGTGATAGCATTACCGCCAAGTTGGAGGATGGTGTGTTGGTCGTCACTGTACCGAAGGTAGAGAAAGAAGAATCTTGGACTGAGGTCAAGAGAGTCGATATCAATTGACTAGATTTGGATAATAATACAGGGTGTGTTCGGCATCGCCGGGAGGTTTGATTTTACATCGTTCTCATTTCAGGGTCTCCTCTTTCTTAATAGTTAGGGTTTGAATTTTGGCATCGGTATCTTGATTTAGTATAGTTACCATAAAGAGTCCCCAAGTGGACTGGAAAATAACAAAAAAATGCCACTCGGCAATATATAAATTTTGAGCATCTTCCATTAATGAACGTGAATGTTGTGACTCGAGAACCTTTTCAATGATAAGAATATCGACAATCAGAGTGCATGCTTCGGCCATGCTTCAAGTGAAAATGAGTTGACTGACTGTGATAGAAAGATTCCAAAGCGGTGCGGTAGGTAAGGAAAGGAATAGACGAGAGACGGTGATGGGTAGTTGTATTATAAATGATCTGAATGAACACTCATAAGAATATCCAATTTGTTAGAAGTAGAAAGGTTAACGAACGAACGAACGAACGATACATGAAATAATTATGTGATCACACCAGAAATTATGATCCACAAGCAAAGTATAATCCGTATTCTGAAACAATCACATACCAATGAAGGTGTACATTGATAATCTGCCATAGGCAGCAGGCACGTGACCATATGGAAACAGAAAATACTTTCAGATGGAACCTTAGCAAGAGCTATGATGGGAGGCGTCAAGACCAGACGATTATACCAGAGGAGAGAGAACTCGCTGGGAGCATGAGTGTGATATTGGCATTGTATTTTGTCTGACGGTTTGAAGTTCGCAGGTCTGCACGACTGGTAATGGAATCTCAAAGGAGGACTCAGATACCAACTTCACGAGTACACTTTCAAGGGACGACGCGCCTACAATAAGTAGTATATAAAGACGGAATACTCATTGATTCATGAAAGCTGTCTTTCTTGTATTAACTAAATCTTTTTGATAATCTTACAAATTTGCTTCAATTTTTACCATCCGTGAAATGCAGACCCAAACCATCCATCCATCCATCCATCCATCCATCCATATCCCTATCCATACTTAAACACCGGCTGATAATTCTTGCAAAGCTCCCGCCGCTTCCTGCTCTGCTTTGGACAACTTTCTCCGTGACAACTTTGCATCGTGTTCCGGATCATCGAGAGATTTTCGTTTGTTGTGTTCGGAAGTTGGCCGACTTGATGATGATGTCGACGAGGAAGCTGGAAGAGCTTGAGGCGTTACTGTCAAGACAAGGTTGTCGATGAAGTTACGTAATTGATCGAAATGTTTTGATTCCTCTTCGGTTTGAATGCATGCTGGTGTTGGAAATTGGGATTCCGATGCAGATGCGTTGATAGCTTTCATATGGTGAGTTTAATCATCTTTTCCATCGAGGCCAACAAGAAAAGAATATCAAGATGCAGGTACATACCTCTTCTCACGGTATCTTGAATCAATTGGTGACCACTGTTGCCGGGAAAAGCCAATAAAACTCTTTGAAGTGCGACATTGAGCTGTTTACCGTGAATGTTAGAAGCAGCACGGCGGGAAAAATCAAAATAGAAGAAAACCACATACATCTCTAATGCTTTCATCTTGTTGATAATTCATCATGATTATTGAAAATTTCAAGTCAACAACTTCATTCACGGATTAAAACACTGCAAAATTGACATTTACCTCTTTCACCGGGTGAAAAAGAAAAGTCATTGATGTTTGGGGGAGGATTGGATTTTGAGTTGAAGTTGATTCAAATCGTCAAGATTTCACATGATGAGGATGGAGAAGAGAAGAGAAGAGAAGAGGAGCTTTTTCAATTCTTAGCTCACTGGTGGCTAGCCAAAACTTAAAAGCCTGGGCTGCCCAGGTCGGGTGGCTTTGAAAGACTGGGTGGGTGCAGGTGTGGCTTTGAACTTCCATTTATAACCTTGGAACCTGGAAACACCTGCATTCTAAGGCTGTGAGACATTTCAACCTGGAATCTCAGGTACTGAAGTGGCTAGAGCCTTCCAAGGTTCAAAACATACAAACGCCACATGTGGCGCAACATTACTAAGCTGGCCCGGGGAGGGTTTTCAGGTTCCCACCAGTGGCTGTATCCTCTTCGAGATAATCCGGTTTCCCCCACAACCATTTATCTTCTTATTCTCAAACTTTCTTCCTTATCGACTTTTCCATCAAAGCTTTTGCAAACTCAAGAACCACAAGGAAGTGCACAGTACGTTACAGACCATTATTCAGCTACCCTCACTTATCCACCCCCTCCCCGTCAATCTCATCTTTGACCTGGTCTCGTTCGTAGGCTTGCGCCAAACCAGAAGACATTTCTGGATACCTACAATTACTAGGTGGATGGATACATAGAATTAGTTACACGATTTTACGTCATTATCATCGCATACCACACGCCAAGCATATCAGCATCCCAAGTCAACTATTCCAAAGTATCTTCTTTAGCCTCATTTCAAGAGGGGTTTGAGATTTCGCG
Source organism: Botrytis galanthina (assembly GCA_004916875.1). Taxonomy (NCBI): domain Eukaryota; kingdom Fungi; phylum Ascomycota; class Leotiomycetes; order Helotiales; family Sclerotiniaceae; genus Botrytis; species Botrytis galanthina. Next base: position 42,214 of record PQXL01000097.1, read on the forward strand.
ACCCTTTATTCATTCTTATTTCCTCCCTAGTATCCAGTCTTGTTCGCCTCCTAGCTGGATTGTTACTTCGCACTCTCACAACTAGTCAGCACACACAACAGAATACAAGCAAACATCATGTCAGATGAACTCGAATACCTGCAGGACGGCTTTGAGCCAGCTTCCCTTACAATGGCTCGAATCCGCTCTATTCTAGTCACACATAATATCGATTATCCATCCAATGCGAAGAAAGCGCAACTCGTCGAAATCTTCAACGAAGATTTAAGACCACAGGCACGCAAGATATTGAACGAAAGAGCGCGTGCGAAGAGAACGAGTCGAGGAATCGTCGATGCGGAATCGTCACAAGAGAGCAGTACTCAGGAAAGTACAATAGAAAGCCCACGGGAAAGTGATGTTATCCTGCCACCACCGCGGACACGAGTTGTGAGACAATCTCCTGCAAAAGTTAGAGCATCGGTGGATATTAGCGATGATGAGCCAGCGTACAGGAATACCAGGAGATCAACTAGGTCTATCAGCCCAGTAAAGAGGATGCCTAGAGCTAGTAGTCCCGTAAAAAAGACACCTAAACCAAGCGTCAAGCATCCCAGGCCGGAGGAGGAGAGTCTTTCAGACGATGACGACGTCCCGCAGGCTGTGAGAAAATCAAGAAAAAGCACAACAGTTCAAACGCCGATGGCCGGGGCAAGGGACAGTTTAGATGGGGTGGTACAAAAGAAAGACTCGCGAAGAGAAAGCAATTTCACCCACGACAATCCCTTTCAAAGGGGCTCGCCACCTAGAATACCCATATCAAGTCATGACAGCAAGAGAAAGAGCATGGGCGGGAGTGCTATGAAGGAAATGGAAAAACGAAGGAATTCGATTTCGAGAAGACGCACGGTGACTCCACAAGCTAATGTTGGAATACGCCCACCGACTTCTTCCACTTTCGAAATTCCTGTTAGTAGCCTCGATGGCCTGAAGGATTATGATGAGAATGGAGTTGAAATCAGTGAGGATTTTACTCCAGAGGCACAATTCGAACTCGAGCGTGAGCAACAGAGAGGACGCACTACAATTCAACCCCGACGAAAAGCATCAAACGGCGTCAGCATGAGTGGACCTATTTGGATGATTCTTCTTACATTGCTTGGTGGCTATGCTACTTGGTACAGACAAGAGAAAATTGCCGTAGGCTTCTGTGGAGTAGGTAGAGAAGCGCATTCGATAATACCCGTCAGACCAGACCTTCCGGATTGGGTACAAGTACTCGCCGAACCGCAGTGCGATTGGTGCCCACAGCATGCTTATTGTAATGCCAACTATGAAGTTCAGTGTGACCAAGATTTTATCCTCAAGCATCATCCTCTCTCGTTGGGTGGATTCTTACCGCTTCCACCAACTTGTGAACCTGATGGAGAAAAGCAAAGGCGTGTCAAAGCTGTCGCGGACCGAGCTGTTGAGGAATTGAGAGAGAGAAGAGCAAAATGGGAATGCGGTGATTTGACAGATGAATCTGGTGCACCCGAACCGACTGTTGAGATAGATGCCGAACATTTGAAGAAAGACGTTAGTCAAAAGAGGAGAAAGGGCATGGGAGAAGCTGAGTTCGAGGAATTATGGCTTGGTGCCATCGGAGAGATCAAGGGGAGAGATGAAGTACTCGTCGGTGCTGAAGGGTAAGTTTTGAATTCCTTTCCTTTTTGACCCTTGCCACTGTTTGTACATGTATTCTTCCTTTTACTACAATATCTTCTGACAACTCGGTTCACTAATCAGGTTAAACATCCCCGTTGTAGATCAAACACCCTCACAAGTACCTCACTCGCCCGTCTCCCCCTCGTCTGCGCCGTCAAGCGATCCTTCAGACACACATTGGCAAGATATTATCTCGAAATTGGATCTCTAGTTCTGGCATTTATCCTCTTCCTCTACGCCCGTTCATCGATTCGCAGTCACACAGCTACGAAAGCCGCAATTCCTGCTTTGGTCTCACTTACCCTTCAACGTCTCGCTACCCAAGCATCTCTTCACGCATCCGATCCAGACGGATTCAAGGACGGTTGGATAAGCATAGGGCAATTAAGAGATGATGTCCTCCGCGATGAACATAGTTTGAAAAAGCGAGAACAAATCTGGACAAAAGTCAAGAAAGTAGTGGAAATGAATTCGAATATTAGATCTATGCAAAGGGAGAGTCAAAATGGCGAGATCTCAAGGGTCTGGGAGTGGATTGGCGCGTTGGAGGATGTGGATGGTAGTGTCAGGAGGAGGAAAAGTGGTAGAGGGGGTTGGAGTACGCCGGGGAGGGAGAGAGACGATAGAGAAGAATTGGAAAACACAATTACGCCGAGGTGGGACGAACCAGGTTCGAAGGGTGTTTATGCTTGAGGTGGGAGAGTATTTATTAGGAGACTTACTTTTCATTGAATTCAGAAAACAAACAGACTTGTTTACATTTCATTTTTGAATATTGATATCCAGATGTTCTTTTTGTTTTGGGGTTTTGGGATTGTAAGAACTGGTGAGCGTGATGAGTGTATGATGTGATGAGGTTATAGGATTAACGGGCGGGTATCTGTGCCTAGAATCTTGATGTTGGGATTGGGAAAGTTATTCATATTCATCTTGGAGACGAGATGCATATCTTTTCCTTTGTACACTATTATTTGCTGGTTTGCTGGCTGGTTGGTTGGTTGATTGCCTTGAGCGTGTGGGTGAGGGTGAGGGAATAGGATTTAAGTGTGTATGAATGGGTGTGTGCGTGTGTATTTATTTATTTATTTGTTTATGTAGTTACCTTCTAGATATGCATGTATGTACCTATGGATGGATGGGATGGATATTTGAATACACATACCTAGAGATTGATGTTTTAGTTTGATTTGTTAGAATGGTGAGAATTTTGGGGGGTGAGAGATGAGTAGATGGGATGGGATGGGATGGGAGGGAGTATCTTCATTTTTGTTGATGAGAAGTGTTTTGATGTTGATGTTGATTTCGCATATACTCACTCACTTATTACTCACTCACCCTCCCTTTGCCAACTTCGTGTGGAGAAGTTGTGATGTCTGAGCTGCGAAGATGGTGAAAAATCTGACAAAATATATCTATCATATTTGTTGTTGAAAACGTGGATGAGATACCTACTGCTTACCTCCCTAATTTATAATGCGACAATCTAGAATTCAATATCATAAACCCCTTCCCCCCCTCCAAAAAAAATAGAAACCTCTCCTCACTCTCGCTTCCCCATCCTTTCTCTACCGTACAACACCTGCTCGCCCCACTTATTCCACCACCTCCTCCTCCTCGACCTCCAAAAATGCAAAACCTACTAAGCGCGACTTCTCGCGCTATAGGAGAAAACCGGCACCACCGGTTTTTTGGATTAGTAGCAACATCTCACACGCGCCCACATCCGAGATCGATGCGGGATCGGTTGGTATATTCTTGCTTCACTGGGCGAACTGACTTGAGCGAGTGGGGTAGACCACTCTGCCAGTTGGTGAGATGTTGTGGTGGAGGGAGTGTTGTTTGAGTACATACATGTGTGTTTAGCGAGTGTGGGAGGTGGTGAATATGGATGATATGGATAGCTGGAGGTGAGTGGATTGGGCGAATGAGTGAATGTGGTGGGTAGGATGTGGCCGTATTGTGAATGTGTGAAGTTGGGTGTTTGGAAGACTGGTAGATATTGCAATCTGGGAATGTTAGTATTGCAAATGATCATTAACTACTAGGTAGGTATATCAATTACCATTGCTGTGGTAAAGATTGTCGAGTGGCAGACTTTATAGCTCTCAATTTGGTTGTTGAATTTATCATCATCACCTTTGACTTCTTTGTACTTCGACTACACTTGTAATACCATCGGCATCAGCATCATCAGTATCATGAATATTATGAATACTGTTTCTGTACTAGCTGGCTGTGAATTCCCAAAGAAGCAAATTGATAGCGCGGTATGAACCGATGACGACCATCGTGGTCGAGGTCGCAAACATTGATAAACGGAAGGATCATTCCATTCCTTTCCAACCTCAATCCCCCGATGAGAAGGCATGAAAACTAGCACGAATCCCCAGTAATTCGGTAGCTTCCATATCCAATACTACTTATCTTTGTGGCGGTTGAAGCTATGACACTTCTAGACAATCCATACTTTGGAGATTCATGCCACAATCTGGGGAAGATTTTGGTCCAGTTTCGAATTGATTGATTTGATGTCTCTATCGGTATCTTCAAATGACAAATATCAAGCTTTCTTTCTGACGCTCTGGAGGCGCCAAAACCTTCAATGAGCATGGAACAAGTGTTTAACGTGTGCTCGGGCGTCGTTTGTGATATACCGTTAAGTCGAGGCAATATCTGCCGGAGCATTCCAACAACATGTGTTGTGATCTCAACGTGGGTGTTTTGATAGTTTTGCATGCCTTGATCACCTTTGTAGACCAGATACTCAAGTTGCAGGGCAGAGTGAAATACTTTAACATGTGTGTGTTGTTAGAGTAGATCGACGTTTCCCTGTAGTCTGGTTTGGTCCGAGGGTTTTAAGAAGAAACCACAAGCAAACAGTGGCGGGTATCTTTGGCAGCTGTTCTGTACCTATATACATGGGGACATTGAAGCACTGACTCGATATCTATCGGCTCACTTGATGTCCGGCAGATAGTTATCATGTGTTCAAATTGTAATGACGCTTTCATCTCTCGATACCCTTATTCAGACATGATGATCACATCGCAGGGCTATGAGAGTTGACCAGTCTCAATGTTCATTTAGAAAATATGGAATATCATGGAAGATCTGACTTATGCTGGAGTCAATGAAATGAGAACTAGATTGTTCAAGCGGATCAGATATTCGGAAGCATCCGAGATCAATATGTTGTAATTGTGATAGTTGAGAACGTGCGTCTAGTTATCTAGACTTTCATGAGAATATGCGGGGTCGTATCATTGCTTTTGCCAGCTTTACGTGCGGTGTGAGGCACGTGGAATGATGGTATATCTGCCGGCATTGTAACGAAGATCAATGGCGATCCAACAGGGGAGAGTGATGATCTTTAAGATATCACCGAAATCCTTTGTGATAAATCTGGGAATAGTGTCAATTGCCCGATGCCATTGTTGACATTCGAGTAAGGTAAGACATGTATGTGAGCGAGCGAGCGAGCCAAAGAACCGTGGCATTATACACGTGAGTAGCGACACATGTCAATTGTCAGTGAACAATGTGGCAAAAGCTTATGGTACACATCTTCCGGAGTTTTCGGGTTTTCATCCAGATTCAATTCGGTTCAATCTAATTCAATCGTTGGTTCAGTTGGTTGTGGAAATTTGCAGCGAGCGGTTTGCTGTCAAACGGGAAATTGGAAATTAGAAGAAATCTGGCTCTGCAAGGAACGGAAAGGGACAGCAATTCTTGACGAGTAGAAAGCTTTGGATGATTATTCTATAATTTGTTGGATACATTCTGCTTACTACCTCCGACTAATTTGACCAGGACTCCCCAGATGATCCAAGTTCGGAAACACTCAAAAACCTCCTCGAGACCTCCTGATTGCGGATACTTTCATACGGATTCATGATCCACTTAGTATTGTTAGGCTGTGAGGGTGTGAGCAATGAGCATCCCCCTCTCCCCTGATTTCCCTCATAGAATCTCCCCGTCCCGCGTTTTTCGTTCCTGTCCCTTGTTCCTGAAAATCAATGATAGCCATTGTTATATCGACATCCAATAGACCCAGACGGAGTAGAATGCGTGTCTCATTCCGACTTCGCACGATGATATGCATCAACTTGTGCTATCATCATTGTACGATTCAGGGCGATAAACAACCTCTCGTCTAACTGATAGTGGTAGCTTTTCGGAAGTTAATTTTGAGTTTTCTTGATCGACGGCGGTTTCGATCTCTACAACGTTATCGACGTTTAAACTTCACAACACCACCACGCAAAAGAAAACTGATGTCGGTAGGTACTAGGTAGATTGTTGGATAAAGTCAAAATTGATGTAACGTAAAGTTACACCAAATTTTTCATTATGTGGCTTCCATACTGCATGCAGCCACGCAGTCACACCCTTTTCTGTCTAAAACTCCTAGCGAGTCACTTTATCTTATATACTACTTAGGATGGATTACAGCTGACTCGAAACAAATAGAGTACCGGAAGAAGTTTGCGGTACAAGTATCTACGTATCGTAATCGGCTATATGGACCGATTAGACACTAAGGCCAGCCATCATCATCATTGTTGTTTTCAGGCTTCATCCTCAAATATTGCAGCTCTTAGCTCTATATTAACTCCCGAAGACATCTTTCATTGATTCGTTTTCTACGCTAGCATGATTTTCCGATATAACTCCACGAGTGATGATGGTATACAACCCTTCGGTATCTACTTGGTAGAATCGACGCCACTCATTCCCCATACTTAATTGATATTAGTCTCGTACGCGAACTCGCTATGGATACAAGCTAGACTACTCGAGCATAGCAAGCTCATGCCTTATGCGGCATCCTTCCGGAAGAATGGCATATTGTTCGCCCGTCAACCGTCTTGCGGGAGATAAGGTTTTCTATTGGTTTTCGAAAGGTCCCGAGCGGAAGGAAATTTGCTCGAGCACGCCAGCATGTCCCCACTTGCCAAATTTTCTCAGTGGACCATAAGCACCCAGTAGGTCAATATTCCGTCAGGATCAGAACTACACTGCATTGAGCACTGCAGTGCATGCCACAATCTGCCGAAATGTTCCAACATTGTGAAGTCCCTTCAGAGCTGTTGAGGTTCATCGTAATATGTTTCGTGTCAGAGACTAAAATAATCCCCCCCCTGTGGTTCATTAATACCATATCAAGCTAGTGAAATCGTGCCCTGCGACAAGATGCACCCCCAAATTTTAAGTTTAGCGGGATGAACTGCAAGCACAGTCTTCTCATATCGAGGGCCTTTCCCACTATCCACTGCTAGTGTCTTGTATAGTGGTTCGGCATCAGCAAAATGTACTCTTAACTTGCACTTAACTTACTCTTGTCAACAAAGATTATCCCGATTATCAATCTCTCGAGCTTTCTCTTCCTACATTGATCGACACTCGAGACAATGGAGAAGATGCAAGTTTGACAACATATGGTGAAAAGAAATTGCTATATGTAAAACCTATCCCGGTTCATGAACGTTGTTCATCGACGATATCCGAAGTCAACATGAGAGTCTTTGCTTGGTTATCCTTACTGTGCGCTGTGCTGCCAGTCAACGTCGTTGCCGCATCGTTGTCCATAGCTGACGTTGTTGAAGCTCTTCCTTCATGTGCTGTAAGTTATGGATATTCTTGAAACTTCCAACATGGACTGACATCACGTAGCTCACTTGTCTTACCACGACTCTTGCGAATTCGACTTGCTCTCCTACCGATAAACAATGTATTTGCACGAATGTTCCTTTCAATACAGCAGTTAACATTTGTGTAATGGAGGAATGCACTATTAAAGAAGCACTTAGTAAGTTACAACCAATTGCCATAACACTTCTAGTTTTGATCATTTCTAGGTACCAAAAATGTTACGTCCGTCGCCTGCAATGCACCAGTCAGGGATAAAAGGGATTTATACAATTGGATATCTAACTCATTCGTCGTTGCTTCTTGGATAGCATTCCTTTTGAGAATTGCTTCAAGATTCACCTCTGATACTCAACTCTGGTGGGATGATTATGTTGCGACTTTTGTTATGGTTAGTTTGGCATGAGTGGATATGATAGGACCGTAGCTGATTCCATTATAGATTGTTGGTTTACCACAAGCTGTAATCAACGTTCGAGGCCGTAAGTTTTCTTGCGATCAAGACATATCATCACACATACTTACTGAGAAATAGTTACCGGTAACGGACTGGGAAAAGATATCTGGACATTAAGTTTCACCAGCATCAGCGACATGATTCGTGTGAGTAGTGCTACGATTAGAACGCACTTTACTATTTGAAACTGACCAATTGCAGTGGTTCTACGCAGCCGAAATCCTATATTTTGCCCAAGTCAGCTTCATCAAAATCTCGATTCTTTTCTTCTTCCTTCGTCTCTTCCCCGAACGCAAGATACGCTTGACAATCTGGGGTACAATTATCGCGAACCTCCTAATATTCATAATAATCGACTTATTAGCCGCCTTACAATGTCGTCCAATCAGTTTCTACTGGAAGAGGTGGGATGGTGAACATTCTGGAAAGTGTCTGAATATCAATGCACTGGCATTTTCCAGTGCCGGTATTAGTATTGTAATGGATATCTGGATGTTGATACTTCCTTTGACGCAACTTTACGATCTCAATTTGCACTGGAAAAAGAAGATTGGTGTGGCTGCTATGTTGAGTATTGGTATCATGTAAGTATAAAATCGTTACTCATTGATACCGTGTGACATCACGCTAACTATCTCTAGTGTGACGGTCGTCAGTATCCTTCGTTTGCAATCCCTCATCGTCTTTGCAAATACTCAAAATCCAACATGTAATTCACCCCCCTTTCCCCTGTCCCAAACTCCCACGCTAATCTATCCATCAAGGGGACTACGTCCAACTAGGCTACTGGTGCACCATTGAGATCTGCACCGGAATCATCTGTTCCAGCATGCCCGCCATCCGACTCCTCCTCGTCCGCATCTTCCCCCGCATCGCAGGCACCACGCACAATTCTTCCAACCACTCCAAATCACTCGGCTACGATCCCAGCCGCCGACGCTCCAGCGTTCCCAAACTCGCATCGCGAAACTCGTTTATAAATGGAAGACGCGGCTCGTACGCGACGAACCAGGGCATCACAATGATGAAAACATTCGACGTGAGTTCGAGTCACCGAGGCATGGGATTCGACAAGGAAATCGAAGAGGAAGACGGCACGGAACTGGTCAGCAGACAGGCAACCAGGAGTGAAGCGGGAACGGGGGATGCGGAGCGCGGTCTAGAAAACACGCAGAGTTACGAGAGTAGGGAAGATGGAGAACATTTGAGTCCGCCGCACGACCAAAATGGTTCGCGGCTGAGCAGCGCGAGGAGTATAAATGAGGGCGTGTTAATGAGTCCTAGGAGCCCGGGTTGGGTTTAATGTATACCTATGTACTCTATACGTTTTTTAATGACCAAATGAATGAATATGTAAAATTAAAACTTATGTATGGCTGGACATTATGCAGTGTTCTGACTCCTGAGACATCGAATTAAAATGAATGTATATTATTCGTATACCTACGCATACGCAGTAAGTAATCATCAAGAGCCCCTCCCTCCCTACCCACCAAACACAAGATCCGCTCACCAGGAGACGATGAAGTACGAAAAAAACAAAAACAAAAAAAACAAGATTCATCACACACGTAATCTTACATACAGTACAATCAAGTAAGTAGATACAGACCGATACAACCCGCCAGATGAACATTATAACCTCACCTCACCTCACCTCACCTCACCGAACCGAACCGAACCACCCATTCCCCCAACCTCTCAAATACTTCCCCATTTCGCATTCCACCCCCCTTTCCAGCGAAATCAAATAATAATCCTTGAATGAGACTTCGAGTCTCAAGGTACTTAGTTGACTTACTATACCTACCTGCCTACCCACCTACCAATCACCTCTCTGATCCTCTCCTCCCCGGAACGGAATCCTCACTTGTATTCCTTCCACCCTTCAACAAACGATCTATACATGTCATATCCCAAAACATAAATCCCAAAATCAAAAGTCACCGATTACAACATCTCCGCCAAATCTTCTTATTTCTTACCTGTCTATCAACATATTCAATTCTTCCTCAAAGAAATCGATCAGAAATTCATATCTTAAATTCCAAACTTCAAATCATACAAACACAATATCACTCATAGCATCATACATATCATCAAAAATCAAATCAAAAAACAGATCAATCACAATACCCGAATCAAAATATGTGTTTCATATAATTTCTCTCTTCTTCTCTTCCTCTCCCTTCCAATGCCCAGCCTTTCTCCCCTATCCCCATCCATTCCATTCTCACCCACGCCACGCCACCCCGCGCCCCGCCCAGTCTACACATCTTCGGATCGAAAACAGTCCAAACATGTCACGCTCGCCTGCTCGCTTAATATTTGTATATACTCTTCAATCCGCCAATTCAATCCGATGCTATAAATTCTCAGTTTCGTACCAAAGAAATCCGAGTCATCAAGTCATAATGTTATTCCGGTTCCTTTTTTTTCTTGCCTTATTTTCCCTTCAAGGGAACATGTTCTCTTATAAACTCTTGCCTTTCACTTCCATTCATTTCTGCCGCCCTCTAGTATAATGAAGATCTAAGACGCAGTCTCTGTGATGATCTCATACACACGGCGCAGACCCAAAGCCGTTGATCCTTCCTTCTTTTCCTTCCTTTCCCGTGATCTTCCCATCCATTCATATCACCACACCCATCCGAATAGGTTCCCTTCCAATTGATTCCAATTCGATAACGAAGCTTAAAAGTATATATCAAAATAATGATAAATAAACACAAAAAAGGCATGCCCCGCTCAAGGGCCCGACCCAGCAAACAACCAACAAATGTAATATAGACTGAACTCCCATCTCCAATCCCACCTTACCCTTTTAAATCCATATATAAACCTAGCCGCTAATGCCTATGCCCAATGACCCAAAAAGTCAAGAGAGTCGCCGTGTAAAAGTAGATGACTAAACAATTCCACTATACCATCGCAGTTCTGTCCCCAAATAAAAGTATACTAAAAAAGTGAATAAGAAAACATAGTTAAAAATGCTGTACATGGATGGTGTTTAGGTAATCTATACACTGTGCTACCCGAGTTAAATTTGTCAAGTCGTATTGCTCGATAGACGATTGTTATACCAATATAATAAAGAGACTTGGGCGATTATGATTATACGGTTTCGAAGTCATCCTCAGATTCGTATACCGAGGGCGGTTCCAACGGACCGTACCTAGCTCTATATTGCTGTAATTCTCGCAGGTCAGCTGCAAGACCTTCCATAACGTCTGCCATTGGTGCACGTAATTGGTCGAGGTCGGAAATAGCTATTTGACCAAGCGCCAGATGACGCGTAGCGATTGCAGTAATGCATGTCTATGAAAGTTAGTAGGAATACTATAACAGCAAGTTGTCGGGAAAATTACCTCGATCCTTGAGACTTGATGAGTCAAGAAGTTTAGCAGGAAGCGATCAGTCACCTCTCCACCTCTGTTTTTCATTTTCTCAAGCATTGCTGTTTCAGGAGGTTGCAAAGGTTCCCCACGGGGTTCCTCCAGAGTTGAGCACAACATCTCTAACCTTAGACTGAGCTTCCAGATATCCCAAACATGGGCCGGATCAATGGTCAATTCCGAATCAGGAGCAAGAGTGGCAGGCTCCTCCGCAATGACGGCTGCCTCCCCTTCCAAGGATCTTTGGGAGTGAATTCGGCCAGCAAGTGAATGTGGATACATGAGGTAAATGTACTCGGGATTTTCTAATCCTTTGAGCTTTCTTTCTCCCATGTCTTTGACCTCAAACCCTTGACTGCTTAGGGACCGAAGCTCACGACGAATTGATTGACTGATAAGATCGCTGTCGAAAGCATCTTCTGAGCCGGTAGACCCAGAGCGGTCGCTTTCACTGTATGTCTCTAGGCATCGTTGAATCTCAGAGATAAAATCAGCTGATACGGTTATTTGACCACCATCGGCAACGGCAGAAATACGAGCTGCTCGATTGACCATAGGACCGAAGTAGTCCATACGTCTCGTTACTGGATCATTCTCGCACACTGGTCGACCCCAATGAGCGCCCATCCTGACGCTCAGACCCTTGAAGATCAGATTCTGGTTGCTGTCATAAACTTCGTGCCCCATGTGACTTGTTATAACTTCGGCAGGCCAATTAACTTCAAGTAATGCTGCTTGGACAGCGAAACACCAAAGGAGAGCAGATGTCGCGGTAGGAAACGATACCATGAAAGCATCTCCTTCTGTTTTTACCTCATAACCACCAATGATGCGCAATTGGCGACGCATGACCTCATTATGGAGTCTGATTGCAGATCGCATGGCGTTGGGATATGTTTCCCAAAGTGCGGTAGAACTCTTGATATCTGTGAAGACAATACCAATGTCGCCCACAGGCGCTTGAACTTCTTGTTTTAGTCTTCGGAGTGACGAATCTTCGATATCGTTGATCTTCTTCTTAGGTCTCTTTGAAGGAACATAGCCCTCGTCCATCATCATATTTGGGTTAAAGGATAGACTTTGGACCCGGTGCGGTCGAATTTGAGCACGCTTCTTTAGATCACTAACACCCATCATCATGACCATAATCTTTCCAGAAGCGCCAAAGGCGATGGCAAGATCTCGAAGTCTTTGTGCAGCTCTCATGAGGTCATGTTTTTCATACCGGGCGATATCAACCACAAGTTCAGGGGATAAATACTCCCAAAGCTCTCTTGAAGCAATTAGTACCATCTCGTCCTGCTCTTTGATAGTGACATGCGTCACATGGGGTGCAGCCTGAACGGCTGGCAGTAGATGGACATAGCCGAATGCACGGGAGACTTCGAGAACGTCGTTCAATTTTCCTTGCTTGGAGACCCACCCACCTGCATCTCGGATGCGTTGTCTTTCGTTTGGCTCGGCGGGATCATGCTTCCGGGTTAGAATTCGATGACCGTCCTTTTCATGAATGAGCATGGCTTGAGCATCTCCAACGTTGGCGACGTAAAGCTCAGATTGTTGCAAGAACATGATAGTAGCGACACCACCAGAGGTAAGATCGTCTTGAGCAAGAACTGCGGGAGTAGCGGACCCCCTTTGCGAAAGCACTGCCCTCTCTTCGTTACTCTGAGCTGCAGCGGTAGCTAAGTCTTTGTTGAGTGACAAGAAAGCCCGTCTAAGCGCGTCTTTGGGAGTCTCATTATTGAGAGCGTTCAGTCTTTTCAATTCATCGCTAAAAATGTGACCGAAATTTTCATGGAGGTACTTTGCAATTCTCGATCCTCTATTCGACGATATCGCACCATCAAACATTCCTAAAAGGGTCTCTGTCTCAGTAGAATTGAAGCGAGGCACAACCATATCGATGATAGATAAGTGTGAATCGTTCCCCAGACTGTCTGCCATTCCATAAGCCAGCTGTCCTGCAAGAGATCCTGAAGTACGAACTCTTCGGTCTTCGGTCTGATCGGGAATAGAAGGGATAGTTAAAGTTACATCCATGAGACCCAATATTCGCAGCGATTGCAATGCGCTGAAATCCGTAAGATCACGTCCATCTCGAGCACCCGCACTTCCCGGCAGCGAGGGCTTAATCTCTAGACGCTTATTCCCGGAAAGGTTGAGATATTTCAGGTTGGTGTTCCAATTCCAGTTCCAATCATAGGGCCAATTCGAAACATTGTACTTCAATGAGTTACTGCCACAATCTAGAACGGTCAAGCGATGCGCCTTTCCAAGTTCTGCAGGCAGGGTCTGGAATTTGTTGCCGTTGATATGCAAGACTTGAAGGAGACTGAATTCTTCAAAATCGTCTGAAGGGAGAGAAGTGAGCTCGTTTCCAGACAAGTAAAGCTCAACCAATTGCGGCCAGCTCTTGATGGATCTCGATGGTATATCGTTGAGATCGTTGTAAGAAAGGTTCAGAACCCGCAGTTCGCTGAGAAGAGTGAGTTCATCGAAAACATCATCGTCAAGCCCATTATCAGCCAGGTGAAGATTTCTCAGTGATCCAGCGAATGTATTAACAAGTTTTGCGGATAATCCTGAATCCTTACGTATGTTTACCGGTGGTGGGTGATTAATTGTACTTGCGGAAGTGCTTCTTGACACTACTGAAGTCTTGCGTCCTCCTTTACCGTAAACTGATACGACTGATCCTTTCCTAGCATCAGGAACTGGTGAGCTGCCTACACTGAGAAGCCCACTAGACGCCTGGCTTGGCCTTCTATGTCCAAAGTCCAAAGGTCCGAGCTCTTCGAAGCTTGAGTTTTGCGAATTCGGACCAAGATTATTGTTGGCAGAACCAACGTCGCCAGGTGGCTGAGGAGGTCTTGAACCTGGTTTTGGAAAGTTCTCCAAAACGTTGGAAGAAACGTTGAGGAATTCTAACTTGTTTGCCCACCATATCTCCATGGGAAGTTTCTTGAGATTGTTTTGTCTTATATCAAGGTATCGAAGTTCTGTCAGGCACCCAAGCTCCGCTGGAAGACTACTCAACGAATTTCGGGCAATACTGAAATACTCCAATTTGCGCAATTTGCCAATCTGTGCCGGTAAAGACACAAAATGGTTTATGTCTAGTACGAGCTTATTAAGATTTGGCATCTTGTCGAAAGCAGCATCGGGGATTTGTGCCAGCTTTGCGTTCGAGAGATTGAGTGTTGTTAGGGTGGGAACGGAATTTTTGATTTCGAATTTTGTTACAGGATTCGAATTCAATCGAAGGATTCTGATATTAGCGAATTCACATTCGCAAACAGAGACTGAATTGTGATCGGCGGAAATTTGTTCAACTTTGGGAAGAGTTGCAACGATATCGATGCTCGAAAGTAAGTTGTATCGAATATCAACTTCTTTCAGGTTCACAAGCTTTCCAAAGCTGATAGGAAGTGAACCTTTGAGTCGATTGTTTGTGAAAACGAATCGTTCCAGAGCTGTAAGTTTACCGATCTCGATTGGGAGTTCCGATATTCCGTTGAAACTCATATCCATATCCGTCAAACTCACCATATTACAAAGAAATTCTGGGAATTCTTCTAAGAAATTCGATGAGAGATTCAAAGTCCTCATCGATCTGTAAATGCCAAAATAGGAAGGCAGGCTTTTCAGTCGGTTGTTAGCGAACTTCAAACTGACAAGTCCTTGCAGTCTCGATAGCTCAGCGTGATCCAGATTTTCGATCCGATTGTTTGTAAGATCAAGCATTGTCACTCGACTGCCTCGAGTAAGACTGACCGGAAGCTTCCACGCCTCGTTGCTGCGAAATTTGATGTCTCTGAGGTTGACACACGACGAAATAAAGTCTTTGGGCACGTCCAGTGACAAGTTCCGCGATAGATCGAGAGATATCATTTCTGAAGTCTTAGAATACAATGCGATCGGAATCGTGATGAGGTTCCTTCCAGACAAGTCGACATGGCTGTATTTTTGACTTTTGGGGGCAAGCCCATTGTCGTTGGAAACTGACGCATAACCTCCTTGCCTAGCCGGAAGGAAAGAGAATCTACAGAGATAGCTGTTATCCTCCCTTCCTACATCTTCGATTCGATCTCCAGGCTCATATCCCGCTTGTTCTAAAAGTCGTCTTTGTATAACGAGCGGCCGTTCCCCAGGAGCAAGGATTCTTTGCAAATCATGTTTCCTCATTACAATCTGATAGTTCTCCAGATTGTCAGCTTGGTAAGTCTTTTTGTTAAGCTGAGCCACCAGTTCCGTAACGGTAGTGTTAAGCGCAGTCGACAATGTAGCGAAAGTTCCGTCTACTTTAAATATTCGTATGCAGTAAGGGCTCGCTTTTTCGTCTGCTTTTTGAGGAATACCTGCTTCGTCAATCTCTGGGAGTCGCGACATATTTTCATCATCGACTTTCTTGACAGCCCAGCTGTCTGGCGCATTCCACCCTAGGCCACCTGCACTTTCGGCATCTACCGTACCCTGATCCTCGTGTCCATTTCCGTTAAAAATGTTGTTGTCTAGTGGAGTCAAAGGTGGCGGCTTTGTCAAGATGCCTTCCATATTCGACAAATTGGTATCAAGGTGGTGAATATTATCCCCACCACGATCTGATGTATCGTATGTTTGGTCTGCATCCTCTGCGCGCCCTCGACCTTTTCGAAACGGTAGCTTGGGAAAGGTGCCTTGTCGTCCAGCCGGTGGGCGAGCACTGCCATTCGTATACTGGGTTGTAAGGTTGAGCTCTGATCCAGTGATGCTTCCATCTTGGCTATATTTTGCGAGATCCGGCGACTCATATATCCTACCTGCATCTTGCCGCGAGGTTCCATTCATCGGTGCCCGACTAGGTGCTGGTGTTTCTTTCAAGCGAGACGGTGTGTGGTCTTTGTCCTTGTGCCTCTTGAATCTACCGGTCAGATTTAGAAGACTCCTTTTTGTACTATTATTATTGTCTCTGGGTGAAGATGGAGCGTCGCCATTGCCGTTCTTGGTTGGTTGACTCCATGTACTCATGCCGCTCGGTGTTGGGCTCTTCGGTCGTTGAAGATTAGGGTTGGAAGCGTTGGCCGAAGCTGTGCCCATGGGATTATTCCGGTCCTTGAAGCGATTACCGAATGCAGATTCCTCTCTACTTATAGTCGGTCGCAAAGATCTAGTGTCATCATTGCTTCGATTACGTAGATGGTGCCCGGGAAGATGATGAGATTTAGAAGACGATGAGGTTTTGGGTGGCCTGTCCGAACTATCGTTTATGTAGCGTTCCCTATCGGGGCCGGAAAGGTTCTCTCGCACAGGAGCTTCTCCATACAGAGATATGTCCTATATATTCTCGTTAGCTTCATGTGCATGTTAAACACTTCAATGCATTGAAAAAGGGTCGTTATTGCCATATCATTCTCAGCAACGGATTGAGAGTCTGTAGAGAAATAAGAGCGAATTGAAGAAGCGTATGATTTCATCTCAGAAGCATCGAGAAGAGAAGAAATCGTGTCGAGAAGTGAAAGGCATGAGTTGAAGATTACTAGTGAAGATCGAATTTACTGACCTGGGAATTCTGATATAAAAATGGAACTACTTCGCTAGATGGTACGGGTGTTCTAGGTCGGGATCCACCTGCTGGGGATGCATCTCTATAATGTCCGTGGTCTGTGGCAGATGAATGATTTCTGTCTCGATGACTCCGCGCAAACGAATGCGATCGTGCCTCCTTTCCTTGCTGCGATGGAAGGCTCGTGTCGGAACTCGTAGGGTCCTCGCCAAAGAAACTTGTTAACTTTTTGTGAAGTCCACCTACCGCTCTACTGACACTGCCTTTTGATCCGGTGCTACTTGCTGTCGTTATGCTCGCAACGGAAGGTCTTCTCTCGTCGCCGTCGCCAAACAATGCATCTGCAGGTGAATCGCTCGCATTTGTATTTCCCGTTACTGCAGTCCCAGGTCTTGCAACCGGCGACAACTGTGAAGCTTGCGACAATGCATCGCTCGAATCGTTATAGAAACTAGTAAAGCCATTTGGTGAACCGGTTGCGCTGCCGCCATTAGACATCCAAGGAGCAATTTGATTTGAAGAGGCTATCGCTGTTGGTGGGTTATGATGAATTTGAGGAATGCGCCCGCCAGAGGTTTCGAGGACGGCGAGATCACGTCGATAATTGCCGAAGTCGGCCATTCTTTGCTCCCGTGGGGATACATTAGGAGAAATAGATGAAGATGGAGATATTGTATTTCGAGGTCCGGCAGACGTCGGCGAAACTTGAGCATCAATTTCTACCCTACTGCCAGGTCAAATGCACGAAGCCGTTAGTTATGGAACAGGTTCAAAGCTTTGTTCCAGGGCTAATGAAGGGGATTTGGAATGAAAAGTACCCATGTGAGACAACTATCGAAGACGCCGAAAAAAGAAAGAAAATAATATGAATAAATAAACCATGATTTCTTTTTTTCTATAAACTATCAATTTTTCTGCTTACCTTGATCTATCCGTCTTCACCTGCATTGGAGCTCCTCTCTTCATTGATGAACCCTGGAAGTAGCCAGGGCCTTTTATCGTATCAGTAGATTTCCAACTTCCAGTGCTCGAGCTCGAGCTCGTAGCAGAGCTATTACGATATGAACCATCTTTTCTGGTCATATTTGACCAGGTATATAAGTTAAAAGTTGTCCATTCGCGAAGAAATTATTAGAACGATGTTGTGATGCAAAGTGGAGGGGAATATGTGTGTGCTTCTTTTTGGAGGGGTTATTGAGGGTTGAGGTGAGGTATAAGTGCGGGTGGTGGAAGTAAGTATGTATGGGTGGGTGCGCGGGTGTATGGTGTATGGGTGTAAATATAAGTCTGAGTGGTAGCTGGGGAGATAGATGTGAGATCTTATTCTTGTGGATTATTTCTACCTAATGTTTTCGGTGAACGTGAACGTAAACGTGAACGAGTGAGGAGATTGAGGAAGAGATTGGAGAGGAGAGGAGAGGAGGAGGTCGATGTTAGATAGGTAGGAGGTTGGAACTTGGTTGTGGTTGTGGTTGTGGTGGTGGTGGTGGTGGTGGTGGTAGTGGTGGTGGGATGAATGATGGATGATGGATGATAGGATTTGCTCTTATGTTCGTTCGGTGTTCTAATAGCCAATATGTCATGGCGGATTTGTACAATCTAGAGTAGTAGCAGAGCATGGGGTCGAGGTGTTTAAACCTATTAGGTCGTTAACTTGAGGTACTTGGGTACTTTGCTTTGCCCGCAGCCCCACAGCTCTATTTTTTTTTTCTCTTCGTAGGAAGTGCACTTGGTTCATTGAAGCATACTTCGTACTTCGTACTTCCCATACGCAGATAGTAGGTGGGTAGACAGACAGCTACTACCATTGGTATAGGTGTATGTATATATACCTAGGACTCACAACACAAAGTGTGAAATCAACAACATACCAGCAATCATAGTAATGATAATAGCAGCAATCCAAACACGAAGGGCAAATCAAGAAACAAGAAACATCAAACAAGAGCTGAATCAGGATTAGGATCAGATATATGTTGATGATATCAAAGACCCCTAGATGAAATGTGTAAATTGGGAATTAAGGTCGATTAAAATTAATTGTACTGATTGATGGATACCTAGTAGTATGTTTGCTGTTTGTCTGCTTAATACCAAGACGATGATGATTGCCTGTTATCAGGATTGATTTTGGATATTAAGATGAGGTTGAGTATGGAGATGGGTTCGAATATCGAGGTGGTCTTGAGTCTTGAGATGGGCTTGAACGTTAAGATGGGTTTGGACATTGAGGTGGTTTTGCACATTGAAGTTCCTCTGGATTACAACAAAATATAGAATAAGTTGACGAGTATTGAATCAATCACTATAAATGTTTATAAGAACATTTCAGCACAATGGACGCCAAAACAAGCTAGATAGATGGACGTCGATGGATCTGCCTTGAATAGTCTGGATGATATAAGTGATATAAAATGTATCTATCAATGCCTTCTTATTGATGGTCCTTTTCGTTGATATTGATATTGACGGCGTGAACAGAACAGAACAGAACAGAACAGAATTCGAGTAAGAGAGCCAACCTGCCTGCTGATACAATAATGTCATCGAATGTCTAGATTGGAATAACTCACACAGTAGTATAAATGATTCTTTGTTATGTCCAGAGCTTAAGCTTGAGGCAAACCATTCTAGTGAGCCTCGATATTTTGGCCACTTGATCTATGTCTATTGTATCCTTTGTGAATTTACAACCAAACACATGGGAATCTTCAAAACGGAATACGGTGTACGATTGAGAGCAATTTCGGGTCGATTTGATTGGCGCTTAATCGTCTTCATCTTTCCTTCAATCACATAGTATTTAAACCGTGCTGCATGGAATAAGCAAATCTGCAAATCTGATCACACTGCGCTTCTTCACATGAATCAATCCTTATTCAGCAAACATCACAGCGCTTGTCAAAGCTATGAAAAAAGTACATTATTGATTCAAAGGGATCTGAGGTAGGCAAATGGGTGTAGATGAAATTCTTGAAATTTGGGTAGATCGGGGCAGTTTGATGACCGGGAGGCAAACACACTTTCGGGAATCGGAAGAGTGATTCAGAGGCAGGACACCAAGGTATTGGGGGCGCTGGTGCTTCAAGAGTAGGTGTCTGATTGTTTGTATTGCATCGCATCGCATCACATGGTTGGTGATATGCATAACTTGATCGGGAGTGTCGTACTGTACATGAAGATCGATGGTCGTGTACAATCTAGATTCAGTAGCGGAGATCTTATCTAGACAGCCATCAAGAAAGGTGCACATGAGTAAAGTACAAGTTATTATTGCAGTTAAATAAAACAAACCTATCTAGATTTCAGTGAGGTTCCAAGGTTGTCTAACTTTCACTCAGTCTGGTATATTAGGAATCCATGTACCCATGCACAAAGTCCCATCAACAGGCGAACAGATGAAGGGGCTCGGGTATCATAGCAGCTTGCGATTGCGGGCGCTGTAATTCCACCTCCCTTTCTTTGAAACGATCAATGACATCCCGAGTCGAATGATCTTAGACTTTCAAGATCGAAATTCCGAGATATATGGTCCAACAATTATCCCAAACCTTTATCCAAATCCTACAAGAACAAAGAATGATTACTAAACATTACGGGAGAGGTAGATTCCGGTCTCAAATTACTTGAACTTGGCGTATGTGTATTGGTGATAGCCATGGCAGATATCTGTATTGTGATAGCAATGGCCATTGTAGTCACCATCGCTGCGGTCGCATTGGATAATTCCAAGCTTATATATAGCCTGATACATACCACCAGCAGTTCTTTTGATAGTTAGACCTTACCTGTTTCATTGTAGGAAGAAAAATACCATGGCCTTTCCATCGTGTTCTGAGCCACTCTAATTTGAGTGATAAACATACGTAAGTCGACAAGTATTAGATTGAATATTGCGTATACGACAAAAAGACAGGAATCTTATTAAGGTGTTTCGTCTGCTTCGTACAACAAACATAATTAGAACCATCTCATCTCTCTACTCGTAAGGGGATATAAGATCCTTTGACGCCCGATTAATACCCGATCGTTAGTAAGCATGTTGCTGGCATCGACACGTGACTGTGACAATCAAGCACGTGTCAAGTTTCACAATTCATCACGGTTCAATGTGAGAAAGGAACCTTGGAACTGAATGTAACTGCAGAGCGGGGCTAATCCTTGTCTATCCGATCATCGGCAAAACAATACCCCATAGAATACTGATTTTATAGGTATGCGGAAATCAAGCTTGAGCTTTAGGCTACCTGGTACATACCTACCTAGTATATAGAGAAGTAAATAAATCTCTCCTCCAAATCTCTTCTAGACCACGAGATAGGTCTTGGGTCCCGAGTACCACTCCAAACTTACTTCCTCAACAACATAACTCGCAGAGATCGAGTTCGGTTCGAGGTGGATATTTTCCCCTCCTACACGCATGGAATCGTCGGTATGCTGCGATCATTTTCGCAAAATGCTACCAAGGTGACAAGTTTGACATGTGTAGCTGCCCGTTTACAGCAATGTTCGAAGATACATATACCACCATGGAGACCTGCATCACCACTAGATGAGTATGAATATGAAGTTCCTATCTGAACTTTCGTACGTTTTTGCTGACCATGCCAGATGGGTAGCAAAAGATGCAAGACCTATTAGTCTGCGCCAACTTATGGTCTTCGGAAGATCGTTGACAGAAGCACGGCTTATAAGCTCTGCGAATTATGTGCGAACAGAGCTCCCCACCAGGTGAATAGAAATTCTTTCTACTGCTTCTATAGCTTTGATTGACAAGGTTAGATTAGCACATCGTATACGAGACATGCAAACGCTCCCCTATGTCGTCGTCACCAATCCGCATATGAGTCAGGTCTACGAGTTATACTACAAAGCATTTGAGAGCTTGCGAAGAGTGCGCGAAATCAAGACCCTGGATGATAACGACAAGTTATGCAAAGTCATTAGCAGTACCCTACAAGAGCATCTTACCGTGATTCCAAAGCTGGCAATGGGCGTGTTGGAATGCCGAGATTTAATGAATCCTTCAGATATGGACAAATTTATGAACACAATTTTGCGATCGAGAATATCGCGACGAGTTATCGCAGAGCAACACCTAGCTTTAACAGAGACCTTCCATTCACATTGGCATTTTCCCGATGGGAAACCAGCAGAGTCGGAGTTTGTGGGCGAAGTCTTCTTAAGGTGCAATGCAAAGGAGGTAGTTGAACGAGTGGGCAGCGAAGTTCAAGCTTTAATGTCAGCTACCTATGGTCCCTCCACCATCATGCCTGAAATACGGCTTGCTGGTCATGTCGAAGCCACATTTCCATACATTCTAAGCCATCTAGAATACATAATCGGTGAACTACTACGAAATTCTGTGCAAGCAGTCGTCGAAAAACAGAGAAATGGCCGAAGCAAAAACCAACCTCCTCCTCCTATCGACATAACAGTCTGCGAAGCGCCCCAGCATGTGATAATCCGAGTATCAGATCAAGGAGGTGGTATACCTCGAGATATCCTTCCGTACCTCTGGGCATTTAGTAAAGGACCTCGTAGCAACCAACGTCTCGAAAACCTCACCCAGGTACCAAAAATGGCAGCTACAATGCAGGAACTGCGCGTAACAGACGAAGCACCCGGGCCGCAAGGGAACGCAGGAGAAGCAGCGGTGGCAGCGACCGTAGGAAATGTCGGCCCCAGCTCCACAGCGCACGAAACATCCCTCTCTTCACTCACCAGCCGGCCTCCCAACCTCCGTCTGGGCATGGGTTTACCGTTAAGTCGAGTCTACGCCGAATACTGGGCTGGGAGCTTAGAGCTACATAGTTTAGAGGGGTACGGCTGCGATGCATTTCTACAGATTTCGAAACTAGGGAACAAGAATGAACAGTTAACAATGAGGGCTAGTATGGATGCTATATAGTAAGAAATGACTTTTTGAATATACCCGGAACGGTTTTCTTTGTATGCGATGATGAATATCACCAAAGGAGACTTACACTATTTTCTCAGCTTCACCTAGGCGTTAAAGTTCATGGGTTTGCGATGGCCACATTGTACAGGTGATCAGACGGTTTAGGTCAGAGGATGATACACAACACAAGAGACGAATCATGAAAGGTAGTAGAAAGAATAGTGAACAAATTATCATGAAGAAGCATGAATTACATCGTGGCTAAAACTAGTGGAAATAGAAGCCTCTCATAAGAAGCTATTTAAAATTAAGAAGCCTTCTGAACGTTAACTGTCGAAGAAAAAAGAAAATCACATGTTGCAGAACGACCCGTCTTGCAACTCTCTCAGCATCACCTGCCATCATATCATCCATACTTGGGTGCCCCCGATACATCCTCATAATCCAATTTTAGATTAGAACGTCCTCCCCCATGCAAGCCTTACTTAACGGCGTCCGTGACTGCGAGTTGCGGCACTGCCTTGCATTTGTTCAAGTTCTTGTTCTAAGGACTTGATGGCAGCATGTGTACTCTCCAAATCCTTGTTCAAACGATCACGCTCACTGATGAGCTTCTGCTCCCATTGTCTGAAGCGGTGCTCCTCAATCTTAACCTGCTCGGTGAAACGCTTTCTTAAGCTCTCTTCCTCTTCCTTGAATTTGGGGTTATCAAGCTTCCTAGGTCTAGCTTCGCCGAATTTGCGAGTCTCCATTTGTTGGGCGCGGTAAGCCTCGTAGTGTGCTTCTTCGGTAGTGTGGATGAGATCGAGCATGTGTGTTCGGATGAGAATGGATCTCAACTTCTTGAAATCGCAGTGGTCTTCGTTCTCGACTTCAGCAACACCCCATGCGTATTGACGACCCTTAACGATACGTCCATCACTAGTCTTGACATCCTTCTCTGAGCCAATGACTGCAAATGGCATAGCAGCCATCAAACTTCGTGCATGTTGAGCAGCAGCCTCGTCATCCTCCTCGATAGGTGGTGTGTAGATCTTGATACCTTGTGCTTCAATGACAGCTTGGATCTACAGAGGTAACGTTAGCTTTGACAATGATATTGATGTACTGAGATACACTATACCTTTTGCTTATAACGGGCCAAATCAGCCGGGCTTAGTGTATCAGCCTTAGCAACTACTGGAATCAAGTTTACTCTTGAACTGAGTCTCTTCATAACCTCAATGTCGAGAGGCTTTAGAGTGTGGCCAGTAGGTCGGATGAAGTACAAACAAGCGTGTACACGTAAATCGATCTTATCAATACGGCGAGGCTGTTGCTCTTGCAACATATAGGATTCATGTTGATCGTCCAAAAACTCAATGATTGGCATCCAGGAGTCGCGATTGTTGACATAATCTCCAAAACCAGGTGTATCAATAACAGTCAAACGAACTAAGATAATGTCAACAATGGCCAATTAATTGTCTCAAGTAGACTGGATGTATTGAATTCCATACCCTTGAAGAATTTCTCTTCTAATTCAGCCTTTGTGATTTCAATCTCAACGGTTTTATCCACTTGCTTTGCGTGTCTGCGTTTGTGATCGGCATAGTTTTTGATTGTGGTAGAGAAAAGGGTATTAATGAAGGTTGTTTTTCCAAGTCCAGATTCGCCAGCAACCTACAAGAGAAGATTAGTATTAAGTTTCTGAAAGTTATGAAAACAGAATGGAGAATCACATACCATAATAGTGAAGGCAGCACCTCTCTTTGCGACAATCTTGTGTCTTTGATTTGGTAAATTCGCAATTCCGATGGGGGAAGCGCTTTCGGCGGTGGGTGGTGCCATAGTGATTATATTTACTGAATTCGAAGATTGCAAAGGTTCTTGAAGAAGAGGAGATAGATGGATAATGTGTTGTGATGCCTTTGAAAATTAATTGTTGTCCGATATTGCTGTCGGTGGGTTTGTGGTTGAACGAACGGTCTGGTACTCAGGAGAATAATAATCGTATCGCTGGGTTGAAATTCGAAGTACAAGCTGCCCCTGGGAATTGACTGATTCCTTATTTCGGCTAGAGAACCCCCAAGGCCAAAAGCCACTAGAGGTGCTAGCACGCGCTAACGATTATTGGTTAGCTTGAATGGAATTGCAGATCAGATTATCTTTTCGGATTAATTAATTGAAAAAAATCCAAATCCATGCAATGCGATAAGATTTTGAAGCTCAGAAATTCATCTCAAAATATTAATATGCCATTAAATCGGTAACAATGAAGACGGAGTTTAAGGTAAGTTCCAGTTCTTATCTTCCTGATATATCTAGATGGAATCGTTACTTACTAAATACTCAATTAGTTCTCCAATCTCTTAGGGACTGTTTACAGCCAAGGCAACCTTCTCTTCAGTCCAGATGGATCATGTCTGTTTTCTCCAGTAGGAAACAGAGTCACAGTTTTTGATTTAGTAAAGTAAGTTGTATCCTCTTGAGTGAACATTAATATCCTAATATATGTTCAGTAATAAGTCGCATACACTTCCATTCGCACATCGAAAGAATATAGCAAGATTGGGACTTGCGCCGCGAGGAAACTTATTACTTTCAGTCGATGAAGATGGCCGCGCGATATTGACCAATGTGCCAAGGCGAATTGTCCTTCACCACTTTTCTTTCAAGTCAGCTGTATCCGCCATATCCTTTTCGCCATCTGGGCGCCATTTTGCTGTGGGAGTTGGTCGAATGATCGAAGTATGGCACACACCCTCAACACCAGATACAAATTCAGAGGGGGAGTTAGAGTTTGCACCATTTGTTAGACACAGAGTATATACCGGTCACTATGATACTGTTCAAAGCATCGAATGGTCGAGTGATTCTCGTTTTTTCCTTAGCGCAGCAAAAGATTTGACAGCCCGGATATGGAGCTTGGATCCAGAAGAAACTTTCATACCTACTACATTGGCGGGCCACAGAGAAGGAGTTATGGGTGCATGGTTTTCGAAAGATCAGGAGACTATTTACACTTGTAGTAAGGATGGAGCAGTATTTCAATGGGCGTACATACGGAACCCCAATGCCCCCGAGCCAGAGGATGAGGATGAGGATATGGAAAATCCGGATGACGACTCGCACATGCAATGGAGAATTACAGAGCGACATTACTTCCTACAGAACAACGCCAAGGTCAATTGTGTTGCATACCACGCCGAAACGAATCTTTTGGTCGCCGGATTCTCGAATGGTGTATTTGGACTCTACGAAATGCCAGAATTCAATGTGATTCATACCTTGAGTATCTCGCAAAACGATATTGACTTCGTCACAATTAACAAGTCTGGAGAATGGCTGGCATTTGGAGCCTCAAAGCTCGGGCAACTTTTAGTTTGGGAATGGCAATCAGAATCATATATCTTGAAGCAACAAGGCCATTTCGATTCAATGAATTCTTTAGTTTACTCTCCAGATGGACAAAAGATTATTACCACTGCAGACGACGGAAAGATAAAAGTCTGGGATGTGAATACTGGTTTCTGTATAGTCACTTTTACAGAACATACCAGTGGAGTCACGGCTTGCGAATTTGCGAAGAGAGGAAATGTTCTTTTCACATCAAGTCTTGACGGTTCGATAAGAGCATGGGATCTGATAAGATATCGAAATTTCCGCAATTTTACAGCGCCCACTAGACTTTCATTCTCATCCTTGGCAGTCGATCCCAGTGGTGAAGTCGTTTGCGCGGGATCTTTAGATTCTTTTGATATCCATATTTGGTCTGTACAGACTGGTCAATTACTAGACAGATTATCGGGTCACGAAGGACCTGTGTCATCGCTGGCTTTTGCGCCAAACGGAGGTGTAGTAGTAAGTGGAAGTTGGGATCACACAGTCAGAATTTGGTCCATTTTTGACCGGACACAAACGAGCGAACCGCTTCAACTTCAAGCGGATGTATTGGACGTTGCATTCCGTCCCGATTCGCTACAGCTTGCTGTCTCAACCCTGGATGGACAGTTGACATTCTGGTCTGTTTCAGAAGCTGAACAACAATCAGGTGTTGATGGCCGACGGGACGTTTCAGGTGGTCGAAAAATAACCGATCGAAGAACCGCCGCTAATGCTGCGGGCAACAAAAGTTTCGGCTCCCTTAGATATAGCGCAGATGGATCTTGTGTTCTCGCAGGAGGTAACAGCAAGTACATATGTTTGTATTCGGTAGACTCCCTTGTCTTATTGAAGCGATTCACCGTCAGCGTCAACCTATCCTTATCCGGAACGCAAGAATTCCTCAACAGCAAACTTTTGACCGAAGGTGGACCAGCCGGTCTTATCGATGAACAAGGCGAAGCCTCCGATCTCGAAGACCGTATCGATCGAACTCTACCCGGGTCAACCCGCGGTGGAGATCCTTCCGCCCGAAAAAGACTCCCCGAAGTCCGCGTTGCTGGCGTGGCTTTCTCTCCAACCGGAAGATCCTTCTGCGCAGCCTCAACAGAAGGTCTCCTCATCTATAGTCTCGACACCATGCCCCTCTTCGACCCCATCGATCTCGATCTCGCCGTCACCCCCTCATCTACCCTCCACGTCCTCAACATCGAAAAAGATTACCTCAAAGCCCTGGTTATGGCATTCCGTCTCAACGAAGCTCCACTCCTCCGTCAAGTCTTCGAAGGCATCCCACACCCCAATATTGCCCTCGTGGTCGCTGAATTGCCAGTCGTTTATATTCCCCGTCTATTACGTTTTGTAGCTATGCAAACGGAGGAATCCCCCCATTTGGAATTCTGTCTTCTCTGGGTCCAAGCAATACTCGTTTCCCATGGTCAGTGGGTGGGCGATAATAGGATTCTAGTAGATTCAGAGCTGAGGATTGTCGGGAGAGCAGTAGGCAGGATTAGAGATGATTTGAGGAGGTTGGC
This sequence comes from Botrytis galanthina, assembly GCA_004916875.1. Classification (NCBI taxonomy): domain Eukaryota; kingdom Fungi; phylum Ascomycota; class Leotiomycetes; order Helotiales; family Sclerotiniaceae; genus Botrytis; species Botrytis galanthina. Next base: position 69,746 of record PQXL01000097.1, read on the forward strand.
GGATGAAAATGTCTATATGATTGATTATCTACTCAATCAACCGATTGAAAAGGGAATCGAGGGTGCAGATGCAGGAGAGATGGATGTAGTGGTAAAAGATGTGGATATTAATGATGATGATGATGAGGCGGAATGGATTGGTCTAGATTAGGTTGTATCATATTATATGGAAGGGAAAAAATTTAAGCTGGTTTTTGTACTCATTCTCATTTCTGAAAACTTTGTTGTGTGTATTATCGTTGTCGTTGTTGTTGTCGTTGTTGGCAACCCCCGGTTTTTGAATATCGTTGAATATTCATTGATCAATTATCAAAATATGCACTCTGCGCTTTAGAATCAAGGTCTCATTAAATTATATGCTGCATAGAGATTTACACCCCCATCAAATCCCTGTTCATTCAATGCAGATCTTTTTCCCTCGAAATGAAACGACATGATCAAGACATCACCAACCACTCTTTCTCTTCACTCACGTCCAGTTGCACGGGAGCTTTCATATTGTGTAAACTCATGATTCATTGTATTTAATATTCCTCAAGCATGATACGTATACGTATATCTATCATAAAGTGTGTCTATCATAAAGTGCGAGTGGGTATCATCCACCGCGTATACCAGAAATGATCTGCGAAGCAGATAGGGGTATCCAAAATGCGGGATGTTGTATATAGGTATCCAATGCATCCGCTATGCTATAATCAAAATGCCTGCCCGCCTATATCGAAAATGAAAATGACCTATAGGCCAAGGCTATCCGTACTCATTGCAATGAATGTATTGCAGAGAGGCGACTGATCGTAGCTTCATAACAAGGAGAGATATGCAAATATTCGCTTCATCGGCAAATGTTCGCATACAAAGCGACACACTAAACTGTACCCAAGCGATGACGCTCCCAAATATCAACCTCGACACTCTCGTTACCTTTCTCTAACCCAGAGATTTTCTCTAATAAACGCCAATCACATGTCTCTATCCAATCACGTTTACCATTTGATCTCGTGAGCTGAAGGGCGCTAATTTGCTTCATGAAAGCGATTGTTTGATGTGTTCTGCCGTGTTCAACGAGGGCAATCTTGCGGACTCTTTTTCCGGTTTTAGGGCATCGTTTTGGGAGGACTTTACGGGTCAAAGGAATTAAGGAGGTGATGTAGGTTGCGCCGTGGGATTGAAGGAGATCGATTAGCCAGAGGTGGGAGGAGATGCAGGGAGACAGTATGAATATTGCGTTGTGGAAAGCACAGTTGGTTGTTTGCTTACATTGGCCAGTGCCGGTAAAGATGGTTTTGGTAAGAACATCAGGAGACTTTGATTTCTGTAGAGATCTTAATTGTTCTAGGGACATCCGACGAGATCTATGGGTAAGCCTAGTCGGTGTCTTTTGAGCAACCTCGATATTTTCCGAGCCTATTGGCGGAATTTTTTGTGGTAGTGTCTGCACAACATTTAGGGAAGACATAGTAGAATCAGACAAAACGAGAGGTCTTGATCGTCTTATTGGTGGAGGCGAAATCATTTGTGGGGGCTTGGTTGGTCGTGCGACCGATGGAAGTGCCATAGTTTGGGTGCCTTGATCTTTGGTAAAGGACCGTCTTGGTTGAATAACACTAGGCATAATGATTCCTGTCTCACCCCGCCTTCGAATAGGGACCAAATTTTTGACATCAAACTTAGCCCTTACCTCCAGATCCCGAGGAAAACTCGTGTGAACTGCTGTAACTAAGATATCAACTGGAACCTGGAACCCGAAGTCTTTATGAATGATACGAGTGAGCCATTTTCCTTGGGAACTTTGAAGTCTCGAGTATATCTGTCCAAGGCGGTCCCAGGTGTCTCTGTCATTGGGATCTGCAAGAGACTTTATAGTAGCTGAGGACCCTTCATTCTGAGCAGCAATGGTGATAAGGGTATCCTCGATCTCTTGCACAGTGACTTTCATGTGTTCGAACACCGTTTCCTATGAAAGCGTTTTAGTAAAGTTGCCATGTAAGTGTACACATCACATGAAGAAGCCCTTAGTATACTCTACTCAAGCGAGACGCGAATCCATTCATGGGTAATTTCAAGAGAATAGTTTCCCTCCTGAACTAATATACTGACCTGATTCGTATCTCGGCCTATATACTTCATGATACATTGTACACGATAGCCAATATCATTCCTGACTAAATCATCGCGACCAGCCTTGGGATTCCACACAGGTATCAATGACCCATCTCCCTCTTCGAGCCTTTTGAATGTGGCACGTTGTTCGACAGTCATATAAAAATACCTAGCAAGGAAGCGTTCGAAGGCTACTTTGTGGACGTCGTAGTCTCGATCATCCAGGACCTCTGGTTTGAGGGTAAATAAAACCGAAGGATCGTCTTTATACATAGCATCCAAGGTATCGCGATGGAGTTTGAACCAACGAATCCAAGCATCACTCACCTTCTCCTTCAAAGTTTTGGGAAGTAATGGCGGGAATCGGCAGATCAAGCCCTCGAGTTCATCTAGGAGTTTACATACTTTGTAGAATGGTAGAGTTTTCATTGTAAGAAAGGATGTTAAGCATAAGCAGGTGGGATAAGATGTGCTGTGTTGATGAGTAAGGAGATGAATAAGATGAACAACAGGATGAATATGTGAAAGAGTTCATATTTTGGAAGAGAGCATGTTTGTAGTTATAGAAAAATGAATTTGTAGTGATATCTCTTTGTTGCAACACTAGTTGAAGTCTCGTCGAAACTCTGCTGTAGTAGAAAGTACTCTAGACGCTAGTTAGACTAGGAGACACGAAGAACGCTCGAAATCTCGTGACCTTGATGCTTTCAGTCGGAGGTTATAAGTTCCGACTTGCTGCTTTGAACTCGAATTTCCCCTTTCTCTATGAAAAGGGCTAGACTGTGCCGACTTGTCTAATTCAATGGAGAGTTCATCCCATTTGTTTGTTTCTTCATTCTTCATCCACTCTATCAATGCCATCTACTCCTTACACCAAACTCCAGGGTTGTTCCAAACCCATCCATCCCCAGAATTTACGGGGATATTCGTCACATGAATCCAGAATGACACTGAGGATCTAGTTAGTAGGTAGGTAGTAGGTAGTAAGTAATTAGTCTTGAGTCTTGACAACTAATAAATACCTAGGCAACCCAAGGATCAGCTAACATATTACTGTAATAATAAATAATAAATAATAAACCATAAATCATAAATCATAAATCATAATAATAACAACAATCTCAATTCAAATAGACAAACCTAGAACAATTTCAACAAATACCAAGTACCTACTCGAGACTGGTGTAAGACAGAAACGTTGAAGTCTTTTCTGTCCTTCCCTTCCCTTCACTTCACTTGGCTTGACTTCACTCACAACACACCTCATCTGTTTTGGTTTCCTTCTTGGAATGATTGCGTATACTTCCATTTCTCTTATGTGATGTGTATGATCATCGAATTCATCTCTATCTGATCCAAAATCTAAAAATATCTACAATCCAATTTTCTATTCCTTTATCCCTCTGCTTTCAGACTCCTTTTTGGTTATTTGTTGACATTTCGGCTCCCCTACTGACCAAATGCATAACGATTCTTCGATTACGATAACACAAACATAAACACAAGAATTTCTTCAACATTGAATGCTTCTATTCAAAATTACTTTCATTCCACTATTCTGTGATCATTATATATACTTATCCTCTCCAATATGCACAATGGATTCCTTCCACGATCGAACAACCTCAATTGATCGTGCTGCTGTTGAATCAATTCTAACAGGGGCCGATCAACCTACTGATGTACCAAGTCCCCATATTGGTACTTCACCCAATAGAGTAAACTTCTCTACAAACCAACCACCTCGACCCATTGTACGACCAGATCGTGCACTCTCTTATACTTCAAGAAGACCAAATCGACTTTCGCTAACCTTCCCCATTGCTCCAAGCAACGGCCTCGAATCAGTCAGAGCTACTCCAACTTCATCAAATGCTCCATCAGTTCCCGGCACACCTGCAGATCCCAACGTTATCCTATCGCCAAATGATTCAAACGGTTTTCTAGTCGCCCTAGCTAGTCAGGAAAGGAGGGTCCTCGAACTTAAGGAGGAGCTGGACAAAGCTGAAAATGAGCTCAAGCAGTTGAAAAAACAATGGGCGCTTCATGAATCAACAAAGAAGAGAGCAGAAATTCGCCATGTCGAGAAGCTTCAACCTGTGCAAACTGAGCGCGGGTCTGCTGATGAGAACGCACTCACGACTCCAAGACAAAGCATAGATATGGATCGAAAGAAAGCTTTTCTTGCCAATCTTCCTCACCTACCGAAAGACCAGAAGAATCCACGAAGGAAAATCATTACTGGTGGCCATACTCGTACCCTTTCGCTCCTTTCCCCAGAAAGAATGACGCACAATTCTACACTCCCCGAATCGACCGGAACAACCTCAGTCGACCTCCCAAGAAGCACAACTATGCCGGATACAAGTATTGGTATCTCCAGGGTCAACACAAATCGAGCAAATAGGCATTCATATCAAGGAGGACTAGGGGTGACACATGGGGTGAAACAGATTACAGAAGATGTTAAAGCTGGACTATGGACTTTCCTTGAGGACCTTCGACAAGCTACAGTTGGGGACGAAGCGGTCAATGGCACAGCGAACAAACGATCAAGCTTGGATGCAACACAACGCGGACTAAATAAGCGAATTAGTAAGGGTAGTTTACGAGGCCGACGAGGAAAATCACCAAGACCAGATCCATCATCACAAAGAACATGGGATTCCTTAACCGGTGATAATCCCGCTCTGCTAGATTTGGGAGGCGCATTATGGCAAGACCCCGATACTCTTGCGGCACCCATGAAACCCACAAACGTTCAAAAGAAACGCGCAAGACCAATTTCATTTCCTACTGCTACCATCGACGATGACGACTGGTCAAATTGGGATTCTCCAGCTCCTAAATCGCCCATGAGATGGAGCGGTAGTTCTACATTATCCGGTCCAGTGACTCCTGGAAATGCAAGCGGCGAAGATGAAGTAAAGTGAGAATTTCATTCTGTTCCTGGCAAAAGAATATTTTCACTAACAATACAATCATAGCATTATGGACTCGAACAACCCGCCAGACTCGCCCTTAAGAAGGGATGAAATCCCCTGGCCTGCTCTCGACCAATTGAAACCGGGCAATCTTAAGAAAACAGTATCTACAATGATGAATCAATGGGAGAAAAGTCTTACTCCACCTCCTGAAGAAGCAACGTCTGGAGATCTTCTTACCGGTTCTCCTCGTGTTCAAGTGGGACGAAAACAAGATGGATCCAATTTTGCCGAGACAAATCCTTAATGTGTAGAATAATTGGCTGGTATCTTATGATGATGTTTTCTGCGTATAATGTATGGAATGGAATGACACAGCTGAATAGCACGAGATGGGATTGGTTGAAGATCTGTGATAGATTGTTACTTTCTATCCTTAGTATTCAGGTAGATCAGACAAGACTACAGAGTAGACCAGATGTCTGTGCTCTGATTAATGATAGATGATTTTGATGAAGGAATGAAATGATTTTATTGCCTACTTGTTGTTGTAGTTTGTTGTTGTAGTATGGTGTTTGAGTAGCGAGCGTATGGATTTTTAATCGTCAATTACATCGGATATCACCTACTTCCAAAGAAGAGATTGGGTATTTGGATATTCAATTTCGTTTTGACTTTAAGTGTCGTGTGATCTATCGATCATCAAATTGTAATCTTACCATCTAGATACCTAGCATACACTACTTACAATCCCCACCAATGTGGAAATATTCTAATTTCTATTTCCTCAGAATCTAGCTCACATGACTTCTATGTAACCAACCAACATCTCACCCCCCCTTAAATCTTAGGACTCTCGCCCAAAAAACCCTCTGCAACCGCCTTAATTAATTGCGTCGCAATGGCTGTGACGGATGGTAACCTCAAATTTCCCTCCTTGTACCCCTCGCTAGCTGGTTCTCCCAACGGACTTGTTCCATTCAACAACGCCTCCCTAATCTCCTCCATCTCAAACCACTTCGCATCTTCCAATTCAGGATCATGCTCCAGATGAATCTTTTCACCATCCGGCAACGCTTGGGCAATGGCGCCAATCATCAAGTTTGCAGGATAGGGCCAGGGTTGGGTACTGTGAATGACCACACGACCGAGTTTCACACCGGATTCCTCCCAGACTTCGCGACGCACGGCTTCCTCGACGGATTCGGCGGGCTCGCAGAAGCCGGCCAGCGCGCTGTACCAGTATTGCGGCCAGCGCTTTTGACGGCCGAGGAGAATACGTTTGCCGTCGTGGCTGACGACGGCCATGATGACGGTGGGGTCTGTGCGGGGGAAGCAGAGATTGGATACGCCTTTGCGGGTTGCGCAGGAGGCTCTTTGGGTGGGGGTTGCGGGGGTGGTTCCTGCTTGGGCGGTGGGGAGAGAGGCGAAATCGGTGGGGGGACACACGCGTTTGGTGCCTGCGTTGATCTGGGATTTTGTTAGTTTTGGGGGCTCTTTTGAACGGGAGAATTTTCTCTTGTTTTCATCTCCAAGTAGAAAGAAGAGAGTATACTCACAGAAAGCGTAGGTTGTCCGCATCCGCCACAGAAAGGATTCCTAGCATTCCAATCCAGAAGCGCTCGTGCCTGGGCAAAAATCGCAGCTTCTTGTGCGTCTAGACTCATGAACATTCTGCCCTCTTGAAATACCAATCCTTTTTCCTGCATGGCTTTCACCACGCTGTTTGCTTCGTTTTCGTATGTTCCTTTTGGGGTCACATCGATTGCAAAATACGGAATTCCGCTGTAAATCCCATGCTTGAATCCTTCTTTATCTTTACTCCGCTCGTCCAAGCCCAGGAATAAAACTAAGGGTAACGTCTTGGAAGAATTAAACTCTTTAATCATCGTCTCCTCATCTTTCTCAAACGGGTTCTGTCCCGTCAATCCCGTGATGTCGGAGTGGGAGGAATAGGCCAGGTGACTGGGATCTTTCGTCAGCGGAGCGAGATTGTTGAGAAGGAGGAAGTTGGTGGCGGGATGCGTGAATGCGCTGGAGATGAAATCATGGTTGGCGCGGAGGAAGGAGACACGGTTGAGGGGCGAGCCGGAAAAGTAGTTGGCTACTTCGCGGCCGAATTTGCGGGATAGCATGGAATCGACGTCGGGGTGAGCAGGGGATGGGAGGGAGGGTTCGGGCATGTTTTGGATATTGTGGTTTGAATGGTGGCCAGGAGCAGAGTGTTCTGAAGGAAGGGAGTTTATATATTATAATATTTAGGAGTATCCGAGTAGAGAGAGAGAGACGGATCAAAGCTACAGCAAAGGAAATAGTGGGGTGACTACTCTATCTTTTATCTAAATTCCGACCCTCGGGATTTCTAAGCCAACACATTTGGAATTGATAGTCAGCCACTTATGATTATTAAATCATTTATTTCATTTGTTTGTTATGTTACCATTAACCTTACCGGAGTCATCTTGAGAAGATTGGATTAGTATAGTATTACAAGCCGAGGGGTAGTAATCTAGATAGATAAATAGCCGTGAGACTTTGTCTTACCATCGGAAACCCCTATGTTTCTTAAATTCTCCGATTCACCTCACTCAAATGTGACCTCCAAATTCGAGAATACCGACGATAGTTAATTGAATTGTTCAAAATGCATGTAAATTAAAAAAGAAAGAAAGAAATAAATACATAATGACGTCTTTCCCTCCTTCCCCCGCCGAGCTCCGACCGGTATCCAATTGACAGCTACCCCAGTCCCATCCACCTCTAATCGGACAAGCGTCCGCATCATGTGACATACATTAGTCATGTGAGTTACAAACTACCTACAAACCTTGCTTTGAACAAAGTATCTTTCACCGTAATTATTGTCTCCTTCAGCAGAATCTTCCAAACGCTCTCCAGACTTTTCACTTCACATCTCGCTCCTTTGCTGTGATTAGGATATCAGAATATCAGAATATCCATCATTCGAGAAGTTGGCTCGAGTTGACGGCATTGCGTTACTTTTTCGTGTCTTACCATTACGAGAGAGGTTTGGTAGACCGCCACATTTACATCAGATCATACTAGAGTTGGCTTAAGATATCGAGTCATAATTTTTTCTTTGCTTTTTTTTTTTGATAGCAAAATTTGGAGGGAGAGAGAGATTTTTGTTTTCAAAAGACTTTCATTTTTGGGTTGTCATATTTGACATATTTACAATTCTTTTGAGATTGGGTCTATACGAAAATCCAAGATGATTCCTCCGACTCAGAATTTGAATTTGGATATTACTGCCATCTCAGGAATCTGTGGGTATGTATCAATCGAGCCATAGCTTGGAAACTTTGGATGAAGGAAAATGCTGATGGGAATTAGTTCGATATCGATTGCTTGTTGGATAGTGGTGTTTAGTCCTCAGATTATTGAGAATTGGAGACGAGGTTCGGTGAGTACCCTCAATGAGATTCTGTTTGCAAGCCAATTGGGTTATTGAAATCGATTGAATGAGTGCAATGTGCTAATATCCATTAGGCTGATGGATTATCTCTACAATTCATTATTATTTGGCTTGCCGGTGATGTTTTCAATATCTGGGGTGCTGTGCTCCAAGGAGTTCTCCCTACAATGGTAAATATTGTCCAATTAGTTTCACGTGATATCGATGTTAACACCATTAGATTATCCTCGCCGTGTACTACACCATAGCAGATATAGTTCTTCTGGGTCAATGTTTCTACTACAAGGGCTTCACCTGGCGCGACGAAGTTAAGCCACCACCACCATCTCCACCCAAACCCACCTACGCAGCAATAGCAGCTAGCACACCCAGCGAAACCACAGCTCTTCTCAATGGTCTAGAGAGAAGACATAGCGGCACTTCTATCTCAGCTCAACATCTCTCACCCGTTGTTCCGCTTCTTGACCCTTCTTCTAACGATACACCCACCGCCAAGAAAGCCAAAACTTCCCCAATGCAAACCTTCCTCTTCAATTTCTTTAGCATAATTCTCGTCTGCATTGCCGGTGTTCTTGGCTGGTGGATATCCAATTCCTCTTCCGCTCAATCCCACAAAACACACGACAAACACTCACCTACTCACACCAGCCCAACCTTTTCCCCCTTGGGACAAACTTTCGGCTACCTCTGCGCCATCCTCTATCTAAGTTCCCGAGTCCCCCAACTTCTTCTCAACCATCGTCGTAAATCTACTCAGGGAATTTCAATGCTTTTCTTCCTATTCGCTTGTATTGGAAATCTGACCTACGTCCTTTCCATCTTCGCTTACGAAGCCCCCTGTCTCACAGCCTCGAGACACGGACACTCAAAGTGCGAAAGTGGCGAAGCACGATCCGAATACCTTCGCTATATTGCTGTAAACGCGAGTTGGTTGGCAGGTAGCGCAGGTACCTTATTATTGGATGCAGGTGTTTTTGTACAATTCTTTTTGTATGGAGATGGAGAGGGAAAGATGGTGGAAGAGGAAGCGGCTGTTCAAGGGAACGGCGTGACGAATGGTGTTGTAGCTTAATAGGTCTTTGGTTCGGGGGGGGCAAGTGTTGAGATGTAGCGAGAACTAAAATTGAGTAGGTATTGGAAGCTCGGCGAAAGGGGATGAGGCGTGATGGCTGTGGAATACTTGTGTTACTATGTACACTACACATGAGACGAAGATTTCTTACGAAGACTGGAAAAAGAAAAGGATCTTGGATGCACGGAATGGGATCGGATGAATTTGCATTTTAATTCTGGGCACAATTGCATGTCAAAAAAAGAAAAAGAAAAGGGTGGCATTTTGGAAACTTGTATCATATCTAAAATTGCATCAAGATATAGATGAAATATTTCTTATGTTAGATGAAGGCTGTCAAAGTAACACATTATGATTTTTGTGATATATCGACATTATCTACAGGATTGAAACATCAGGACTACTCAGGAGCTGTTTGCGAGGCGTTTATGAGCAGATTAAGCATAGATAATCAAGCCTTAATATCGGCATGGGAACCAGATCGTAGTCGTCGAGATTTTCACGCCAGGAGTCAATGTTACACAATATGTTGTAAGGAAGGGCATTCCAAAAGATAGTACATTACATAAAGTGTAAGCATTCGAATAGGGAACGAAAGAAGCGAATCCGCGAGATTGAATGTCTTCCATTGAGTAAGAGTTGGATCTTGAAGTGATAGGTGGTCAGTTCGAATTAATTGATGATAGCTGATAGGGGATGAAAGATGAGAAGACCTGTTTGTTGGTCGATATCTGTGAGTATATTTCTCACCTTGATGAGGAAAGAAACCGCGTGCGGGGATAAACCGCGTGCGGGGATGAAGACGCGTGGGAGGGAATGTTTTGATAAAAGGGGAAAAATGATAGACGATAACATACGTTGGGAATTTGTGAATCAAAAGCGAGAAATAACATGTCGAGAAAACCAGAAACCCTCTCCTTTACGAAACAAGACAACTTTCCAAATTTCTCCAAATACTCTTGTAAATGGGTTTAATTTCTCCTTCTCGTTGACTAGCATCGCTCCTCTGGCGATAACGGAGAATTATTTTTGGATACGTTCATTACGAGGTTGCTCCCAATCTACTCCCAACCAATTAACCAATACCCCCTCCATGTACTCATTTGAAAGTTTGTAGATGACGGATTGTAGGTCTCTCAAGTACGTAATGACTTCTTTGTGGATGTTTTGCGTCTTTGTCATGATGTCGTTGTAATCGAGTGTGCAGCCATTGACCATGCAATCTGTGAGAGGACGTATAAGAACAGTTTTGAGATCGTTATTCCATTTTAAAAAGGCCCTATCTGCCCTACCTATTGCGCAGCACAATGTCAGTATTTGTGGAGGTTGAATTTACAGAGAGCTTACTCAGATATCCATTGATCCTTGGGTCGGTGAATAACATCTTTCCTTGAACACGCCAAAAGTCATTCCAATCTTTCGCAGACTTCGAGTGATTACGCCGAACACGAAGTTTCCAGGCCTGAGCATCCAGGGCAAAGAAACCGAATGGAAAGTATTGAAGTATATTGCTGAGAGCATGATCTAGCAACAAAGGAGGCCCCTTGAGAGTGACATAACTCCTACCCCAAGGAGTGAATGACGAAAGAAGATTATGCTTTGCGGCGACTTTGAGAAGCAACTTCCTGCTCTGTTGATACCTTTCACGAATCGCCATAAGAAGATCATTTGTTGTTAATGGGCAGCATTGGCTGACTGAAATCGACCCGCTGAGATCTTCGTCCTGTTGTGGCCCAACGGTTTCAGCCAAAATAACCACTTGGCCATTTCTTCCAAACGAAGTGTAATTTCGAGGCTTGGGAGAGGCCATTTTGACATCGAAACCGCAATATTATAACCGATGATGAAATTGCCCGAATCGCACTATATTTATGTTTATCGAGGTTTGAATCGCTTGGTTGGGAGTCGACACCATCAAATAATACCTTCTTGTGTTTGCTTTTCCTGGCTTTGATTTTTCTGCCTTAAATTTTGATATGCGTGCCTACCTGCCTTCGCTGTACCACTAGGCTGCTGAACAACATATAAAATCAGACATAGAAAACCTTTGCAGCTGACAAAGTTTGACCACCAAACTCCATATCAGAACTGCAAAAATGGCGAGTGTACCAGAGCCAACTCTTGGCAACTCATTTTCAATAAATGTGCCAAACGAACCAGACGTCGGCATCATTAAAGATGGGATGTCTGAAGCAGAGCGATTGTTTCATTATTCTTATGCAACGCGTTCTGAGGAACCATGCTTTTTAGCGTTTCGTGGGCTGCAAATACTTAACATTACCCACCTCCAGCTGAAATTAGCAAAGAAAAAAGGTGCCATAAGGACAAACAACGCAGCTCCTAACACCGATATTCAAGATCTAGCTTCAATCTTGCACCAGTATGGTAAGCTTCCTGTCTTAACGATAGTGTCTCTGAGGTTTTAGTAACATGCGTTTCAAGTCGATGCAATTCGAGATTATGCTTTCCTTTCTGGCCTTCAAAATATCGCTGGGTCTCAAGCACAAGAAAAGCGACAGGATCTGACATATGCCTTTCCTAACATTGCCGGCCTGCCGGGCGATCCATTTAATTCGGCTTACCATCGTCTCCCAGATCAATCGTTGATACCAGTCGACCCTCTGAGGAAGTGGCTCAAAGCGCATCTCCCATCTCAACTGACATATACTAAGCGCGAGCTACTCCTTCGCACAGACGAGTATCTCAAAGGCGAGCCACCAGAACAAGTTTCTCTCTTCGTCGATAAACTTGCACGATTTATAGTCGCCTTTACTGGTGGAATCAGTCTTGTAGTCCCCATGCTCATCATGAGAATTGGGGAGAATTTGACGAAGAGTTTAGTAACGACGAGTATAGCTGTGGTATTGTTTGCTGGAATCACAAGTCTCGTCCTCCGTGCAAATAACACGGAAACCGTCGCAGCAACTGCAACATACGCAGCCGCGCTTGTGGTTTTTGTTGGGACAAGTGGATGATAGAGCGAGTTGGATATTTTGACTATTGAAAATGAATTTGAGACATCGCTTTTGGTTGTGACTTCTGTTTGCGTACCATCACGTGCGATACCTAACGATTACTCATCCGCCTCCTTGACCTCCATCCGACATACTCATTTCACACAATGAAGCCTCTTCTCCAAGGAACCCTACTTTGTAGATTGTACATGATACCGCGCGTAAGTGCCGCGCATAGGGGTGGTAAGAAGTTTGGACGAGAATGTTCACTCTCAACATGACATTTCATGATTTTCTTTACCACTTTTCTGAATTGCAGATCTTCCTCTAGCCCCATCGAGGAAACGGGACTTCCCCAAAATCTTCAAGCAGAAATCTCCTGATTCTAATACAAGCTTACTTGTTGCGCGGCACTAAGTTTTAGTTCGTATTGAAGTTGCCTTTACAATGGGATTCCTGGCTTTTTGTGGTACGAGATAAGAGTTCGTATTTTTGACTCTATCCTAAAAATCATGCTTTGTCGCTTCTGATAGAACTCTATTCTAAATTGGTCTGGCCCGGAATCTATAATCGACATCCCGCCTCGCCCGCTTCATTCTGACTCCACCCCCACATGTATTCTAGCTTCCCTTTCTGTGGGAAGATCTCGGCATCTGGATTAGGCGGAAAATGGTCTTGGAATTATACGATTGGAATGGTGGTATGGCGGTTGTTCGATCCTCTCAAGTATATATACTTTGTATTCCTCATTTCTGCAAGAGCGATTTCCGTTTTCACATAGCACTTTTAAGTTTCTAAATACACAACTTTCAGTTCTTCCTCTCTTCTGCATACTATTCATAGTATAACTATCAACAATGCCTACCGTCCACGCTAAAACCGACCCAGCGATCCTCTCCCAATTCGAAAAAGACATCAAAGACGTTCATCTCATTTACGACTACGCAGCTCACGATGCGAATGGAAATCCCGAAAAATGGAAATATGAAATGTAATCCCGCTATGTCCATCCTGTCACCGAACTCCACTAACACCCCCAGGTACTTCGCCCACCCCACCCTAATAATCTACGCCATCCACGGGGGGCCCATGGCCGGGCGTGTCAACTACCAACGCTGTTCCTTCCAGTGCATTCGTCCTGGTGCTCTCTGGCAATGTAACTGGCTAGAAGAAACCGGAACAATCTGTTCTCTCGTCTACGATATCCCGAATAAGAAAATCAGTACCTTACTTGCATTTTCGCAAGGTCACTGGGAAAATGCAAAGGAAGCACATGGGGATAAGCGAAACTCGGAGGATTTCGAACGGTGGAGAAAGTTGGGAAAGATCGGAGGTCCAACGGATAGGTATATGTTGAACGAGCAGGCGGATATTCTGGAGGCTTTTAAGGGGAAGGGGGATTTGGGGTGGGTGGAGGAGGATGTGGAGACTATGTGAGGAGGCGAGCTGGTGTATATGAAGATGTTTTTAACAGTCGAATACTAGTGTTGATGTCTAGCTCGTTGAAATAGTTTCAGGGTGGATTCGTGTGTGAATACAAAAATTGTGAATACCAAGTATAGTCCAGACCACGATTTACATCAGTAACGTCAAAAATATGTAAGAACATCAGTGTAGAAAGCCCAGCAGAGAATTTCAGGTTGTATCATTATTGGTTTGTGTATAAGATTATTTTGTACATGGAAATGACCCGTAAACGTTCCTTCCCATCAGACCAACGCCCCATCACCATTTATCCTCATGTCAATTTAACCAAACATTTTGCGCCCATAAGAAATAAAGCTCTAATCGGCAAGTTTTCTCTTTTGTCGCTCTCTCTCCATTTTCTTGAAGAAGGCAGAACTCTCTCCTTTGTTCTTCTTCAAATCCTTGTTTCTGCTCCTATTTTGCTCAACATATGCCATATCCTGCCCACCAGCCAAATCTGCTAGTTTGCCCGCAGTTCTTCTAACATTCGACTTCTTCTTCGGTCTAGGTTTGCCGTCGTTTCGATGGAACAGATCGTCTCTGAGATCTTCCTGGAACTTCTCCTCGTCCATGTTGTGAAGCATCACGTTTTGTAAAAGCTCTCTTCGGTCCTGAGGCGTGTTGAATGCGAGACCAGGGAGATCTTCAATACCCTGGAGATGAGTAATGGCTTTGAACGCATATCCTTGGTCGACAAGGAATGCTTGACGTTTTGAAGAATAATACATCTCTTTAGTATCTTTTGAAACTAAAGAATAGAAGAATGCATTGAAACCTTCATCATTTCTACGTTTTGCTCTGAGAATTCTGCCCAATCTTTGTGCTTCCTGACGACGAGAACCAAAATGAGACGAGATTTGGATAAGACATGTTGCTTCAGGTAGATCGAGAGAAGTGTCACCAATCTTCGAAAGAAATAGTGTATTGATATTGGGATTGTGTTGGAAATTCTCCAGAATTCGAAGACGTTCGGTTTGAACCGTACCACCATAAATGAAAACTTTCCCTAACTTTTGAGCGTAGACGTGCAAGGCGTAAACGTTGTCAGAAAATACAATAATCTTATCTCCACGCTTCTCATGATAGTCTATCAAAAACTGACACGCCTGGAACTTCCGAGGATTCATTGTAGATATCAAGCCCTGCTTGCGACTAGGTGCTTTCAAATACTCCGAGTGAAATTCAGTAGTCATTGGGCACCAGACTTCAGCACATTGAACTCTAGCAATGTGACCTTGAGCTGCGAGTTCCATCCAGTTAGCTTCATACAATTTGGGACCGATCAAGAAGTTCAAATCTTCAATTTTATCATCCTCACGAAGTAAAGTAGCCGTCAAACCTAGTTTCGAATGAGTTTTGATTGATGATGTGACCTTTCTGAAAATTTGAGCAGGGACAACGTGGACCTCGTCTAGAAGCATCAGGCCCCATTCTCTGCTTGTCAAGAAATCCATCATCTTTTGGGCGTCGAAAGCTCGCGCACGTGTCTGCGTGACCATAGAATAAGTTGTGACAATGATACCGGTACTCCTTGTGAATTTCTCTTTGTGGTCCGAAGTAAATACTGCAATATCAGCTGGATTGATGTTGGACCATTTCAAAAATTCCTGTCGCCATTGAACAACTGACATAGAACTTGTGCAGAGGACGATGACACCCTTCTTGATTGTGCAAGCCGCGGTGATGCCAACTAAGGTTTTTCCAGCTCCACAAGGCAACACGATGATACCACTCTTAGCTCGACCATTACCAAACATCTTACTCAAGCTTTTCTCCTGGTAATGTCGAATTTGGGCGCTAGGCCTCAAATCAATCTCGAGATTTGGATTGACTTCGTCATTGCGAAAATCGTATTCTTCGAGTACAGGTAGTGCGAGATCCAGGCATCGTTTTTGCACCGCTTCTACGCAGTTATCAGCAATCTCAAACGAATGAACTGCCTCTTCTTCGTCATCATCGTCGTCTTCTTCATTAAGCTTTGCATAAATATCATCCTGCGTAGGTTCTTGTCCTGCTTGCTGTCTATCTGTTACACTCTGGCGTCTATCTCCAGTTTGTTGAACTCCAGCTGCATTCTTCGTTCCTGGGATAACTAAGGCACCCATACTAGGTGCAATAGTTGTAGTTGTGGACCCTTGAACCCTGAGCGGACCAATTATAGGATCCGACAGAAGACGTTGTAGCAAGTCAGGATCTGAAGTTTCGACATAATGTTTTGTGTTCTTAAGGACCAGCTTGACTTTGCCATAACTTTGAGAACAATTGATGATGAACTTTTTAACATTCTCAGGTATAGGTATCTTTGAAAGGCGGTCAAGAACATTGACAATATCCTTTGGATCCAAGCCAACTGATACAGCGGCATATAAACTATGAGGTGTTAAAGCATATTCGTGTAAGAAGCTAGGTCTCGACTTTGGCTCTGCTATTGTAGTCAGGAAATCTTGAGCATGGGCTGCTAGTGGAGAGAAACTTTCTAGGATAATGCGCGCCTTCTCAGGATCTATCCATAAAGGACGATTTGCGTGATCGGGCTTTAGTGATAGGTATGAAAAATCGTTATTGCCAAAATGGTGACTAGCAGAGTCCCTAACTAATTTGGAATCCGATCTTGGCCGGTAACTCTCTGCTGAGAATTTATTTATAGTCTTTGCAATACTGGCTTTCTCCTCCTCTGTAGCTTCTAGACCTTGACGTTCAAGTTCGTCTACGGTACCATCTTGATAGTCATCATCACTATCACCACTGCTCATATTACTACGAGGGGTTGCAGGTCCTGGTGTAGAGACAGCAGAGTCTTTGTTCGATTTGGTAGAGCCTCTCACACCTGGGAGTTGTTAGTCATTACAGATTCATATTAAAGCAAGTATACAGCCTCATACTTGATGTGGCTTTCCTTTTTGGAGGCATCTCGAAGTTCCTTCAAATAATTATACCTTTCGGGTTGTTTGATTTATTTAGAGGAACTCGAGAAACGATGGTCTAGGTTTCCCTTTTAATGTCGGTGGGAGAACTAAGAGGCATAAGGCTGAGTTGCTGATTAATAAGTTTTGCACGCTAAAATTATTTGGTTCAGCCTGGGATTAACTGCTTGGAACCATTTTTCTGGATCGCATGTGAAGCCGTAATTGGAGCTGGCCGATAGATTTCAACGACATCCTCCAGCAGAAGATCGTTGACCAAGCAATACACTCAAATACGTCAAACCGCCATACTCATATCATGTGGTAAGATATGATTATTCTCAACATTATTCAGCGACCTAACAAAGCTCCAGTAAACATATTCTCAACGCGCAAGTTTCTATCCGGTCGCCATGCTGTAGGAACACCTTCTAAGATAGTTTTCCCATACTAAACTCCAACCAAAGGTCGAAAATGGTTTGACTGTGCCGAATGTCATCAGGAAACTGAATCACATCCTCTCAAGAAAACCACGGAAATGGTATTACTTGCTCCTACACCCCGCTTTCCTCGACCCCTCATACTAACTACAGTGTGAAGACTTTCGCATGCAAAAAATGTAAAAAGGCATTCAGGAAGGATTTCGCCGATGAGACAGATGACGGAGATGAATACTGCCCGCACTGCGATAATCATTATGTTATCGATGCGATCGAGCCAAAACCAATACTGAAATTCGAAGGCGAGGATGTCAGGAAGGATAGTAGAATGATTAAGGATGATCGACTGCAAGGGAAGGAACAGAGAACGATCTTTGACGTGGAGGAGGCCCCAAACAAGTTGGGATAATACGATACGTCATGAACACGGAGAGCAAAAAGGGGTCTGAATTTAGCGGCATGGGCATGGGAACTTGGGACGTAGAGTGAATGATTAATAAGAAGCTGATACGCTTGTATGACGGAAGTGATACTGTTATGGCACATGGTACTCAATATGTACTTGAGATGCATCAGAAGCATCAAAGCTGTGTCATTTCGTCGCTCATTGCTATATTACAGAGGCTCTATGAAGTGCAGAAAGTCATAAATATCAATCCACTTATTGGGCAGCAGCGTCATCAGGTCCTCTCGCCAAGATTGAAGTGGTGCCTCCCGAACGACCACCCTTCTTCTTAGCAGCTTCCTCAGATTTCTCTTGCTCGATATCCTTCACATATTTCTCAATATCCTCCACTGGCAACATCTCAATGAGTTTGCCTGGTGCCATGATAGCAATCTCAATATTCTTCGCTCCAGTTTGGACAACTTCCAGTAAAGACTTGATTGTCAATTTGATGGTAGCTTCCCTATCCATATCATCCTTGTGGTTTCTCTCTAGGAATTCTCGTACAGTCTTGCTTGATCTACCGATAGCATTGGCTTTCCTAGAAGCTTGTTAGTACATGTAAAAACCATAAGACAAAATCAACATACCATGCGGAGTAGATTCCAGATGGCTCTGTTTGGTACAATCTTGGAGTCTGATCATTGGGGTCGAATCCAACAATCAAAGTACTAATACCGAACGGTCTAACACCACCACTTTGTGTATATCTTTGTTGCACACCAGCCACATACTTCGTGATGTACTCTATTGTAACTGGATCCTCCACTGTAAGACGATGCGATTGTGCTTCTAATCTTGCCTTGTCGACCAAGATTCTTGCATCGGCATTGAGACCTGCAAAAGCTAGGCAAACGTGGGTATCGACGAGACCAATTTTCGATGGCGTAATACGGGTATCTTGTAACTTCATTGCGGAACGCTTCTCACATCCCAGAACGACAATATCCTTGCCCTTCACTCCAACGGCGCATGTTCCTAGATTGAAGTATAAGCTGTTGTCCACTGATTGCTTATAGCTATTTTAAGTACCTCTCTTGACGGCTTCGAGAGCATATTCGACTTGGAAGACATGACCATCCGGACTACGACAGCTGTTAGGTCGATTTTTAAATACAAATCGAGTCGTAAACTAACCTGAAAACTATTATATGTTAGCTACCTTTATTGATCTATTTACCCAATGGAAATAGCTTACCAGACAACGCTCTATCATATCCTGAAGCCATAATTTATGATGATCTGAACCGTAAAGTGAAATTAAATGAAGTTATTGGGTATTTTGGAAAGGATCGAAGCTTAATGGGAAATGCGGGAAATATTGATGAAGCTTGATGTTTGAACTGCAGGCAGCTCAGCATACGAAGCTACGCGACAGGAAGGTCCAACGGACATGAGCCTGGCTCCACAATCCTCAGGCATTCATCTGACAAGGCTGTAATATGCGGGATGTCCGCCAATGTAACGCACGAGCCATATTAGTACAAGGCAATATCACAGCCTTTCGAAATTTGGCCAAAACGCCCCGAACCATTGCGAATCAAATTGTTTTCTAAATTTACTAAGATAATCTTTTCCAATATCCTAAAACTTTCAAGATTTCAAATTTGTCAGAAAATATATACTTTTCTTGAAAGTCCCAAAGTCGAAAGTTCACTCAGACGTGCAACAAAACTGTTGGAAGAGATAGACTAATAAGCCTGGATAAAGCTCGCCATTGTGACCCCACTCTTAATTTCTTCCCCTCAAGAATTTGGGAAGCCTTCTTCAACTTGGACATCACAAACATGGCAGTTCGATCACGCATTGCTCTCGCGGCCCGCAGAGCTAGGGTATCGCCGGCGTCATCCTCATGCTCGAAAATAAGATCATTACGACCATTGACTCAAACTCGATGGCAAAGTACCGCTAGTACGGAAGACACTGAAGGAATAGCCAAAGGAACAACTGGCACATCGAAGACAATAAAATTTACATCCGAAACGTACCCTGATCTAAAACGAGACTCGAGGTTTGCACAAATCACCGAGGAGAATGTGAAGTTTTTCAAGGATTTACTGGGAAAGGAATCTGCGATCATTGATGGAGTTACAAAAGATGCAACAGATGATCTTGAACCTTTCAATGGAGATTGGATGCGCAAGTATAGAGGACATACAAGTTTAGTTTTGAAGCCGGGATCTACCGAGGAAGTGAGCAAGATTTTGAAATACTGCAATGATAATATGTTAGCAGTTGTACCACAGGGTGGAAATACTGGACTTGTCGGCGGTTCCGTTCCTGTATTCGATGAAATTGTTATCAACATGAGCCGAATGAACCAAATTCGATCGTTTGATGAGGTTTCGGGTACCCTTGTTGTAGATGCTGGTGTTGTTTTGGAAGTTGCAGACAATTATTTGGCCGAGCGCAAACACATATTCCCATTAGATTTGGGTGCAAAAGGATCGTGTCATATTGGAGGTAATGTAGCAACAAATGCTGGAGGTTTGAGGCTGTTGCGATACGGAAGTTTGCACGGAAATGTTCTCGGAATCGAAGCAGTTCTACCAGATGGAACAATTGTGGATGATCTCTCCAAATTGCGAAAAAACAATACTGGTTATGACTTAAAACAATTGTTCATTGGTGGTGAAGGTACAATCGGTATAATCACCGGAATCTCGATCATTTGTCCTCAGCGATCAAATGCTATCAATGTCGCATTCTTCGGCCTCGAATCTTTTGAAAAGGTCCAAGAAGCCTTCAAAGAGGCAAAAGGTCAACTTTCTGAAATTCTCTCTGCTTTCGAACTTATGGACAGTCATAGTCAAGATTTAGTTCAAAGAGTAACAAAAAACAAGAGACCATTGGAGGGTGAGTATCCTTTCTACTGTCTCATCGAAACCAGCGGTTCCAATTCCGAACATGACCAAGAGAAATTGAATAACTTTCTCGAACATGTCATGGAGAAAGAAATCGTCTCAGATGGTACTTTAGCCGAGAATGCAACACAAATCAAGGATCTCTGGAGCTGGAGAGAAGGTATTCCCGAATGTCTCGGTCACTGGGGTGGTGTCTACAAATACGACCTTTCCATTCCTTTGAAAGAACTCTATCAACTCGTCGAAGATGTACGAGAAAAAATCACTGAAGCTGGTCTCATCGGCGATACTGAATATCACCCTGTCGTAGGTGTAGTAGGTTATGGTCACATGGGAGATTCGAACTTGCATCTCAATGTAGCTACTCGAAGCTATGATAAAAGAGTTGAGAAAGTTTTAGAACCATTTGTGTATGAATGGATTGCCAAGAGGAATGGAAGTATCAGTGCCGAGCATGGGCTAGGCTTGGCGAAGAAGAATTACATTGGATATAGTAGGAGTGAGACGATGATTGGCTTGATGAAGGGGATTAAGAACCTCTATGATCCTGTAAGTTTTATGACTAGAGATACACAATCAGATTTTTGGACATGTACTGACTTTGCATAGAATGGAATCATGAATCCATATAAATATATCTGAGTGGATATGAGGAAGCTTCCGGTTGTAGTTTAGGATAACACGACACGTCTATATGGGAGTTGGACATTATGTTTGTTAAGCGGGAAAGCGAAAAGTCAAGTGAATGAAGGATTGTATATACTCATATCATATACCAAAACTCTCGACGTATATAACACCCATCATATAAGCAACAGCGACGTGTCACGCACAATTAACACCTCTAACTTATCCTATTACTTGTCTTCTTACTTTTTGATATTTCGGTCTAACCCCATCTCCACAAGGCGATGTCTTTTCACAAGTTATAACAAATTTAGTCCTCGATCTATCAAACCGCGTTCAAAACATCAGGTCCGCGCTAGTCATATCGTCCGAAAGCCTCATGCAGGTCTTCATCTCGGGAAATTCTCTGCCATTGATTCTTTCAAATCATTATAAAATCTTGATTACGGATGTAACGTTCTCAACTGCTGTGATACCCCTTAACCAGTGTAAGAGAGACGTGACAGCGTGGTAGTAGTCCATATCTTCATTATCTGAGCCATTTTCTACCCCGCTGCAAAGTTGCATGGAATATTGGCTCTTATCAAAGCCCGCGCTGAACCCTGCATGAACAACGCACGTCATTTTCTCCACCTGCCTTTCCGAGCGACGGAGCCGAGAAATATGCCATTAGTCACTGGACCTATCTATATACTTCGTATAGAACCATTAACCTCTCTCTCTCACCCTCTCCCTCTCTAATCCTTTTATCTTCTCTCCCCTATAAATCTGTGTCCCCAAACTCCGCGATGTCCGACCCCTCCCCCCTCGTCCATTTCTACGACCTCTCCGGTCCGCAACCCTGGTCCCCCGCCTGCTGGCTCATCCGCTACGCCCTCAACTACAAAAACATCCCCTACAGCGTCGAGAAAATCTCCTACCCCGCCATCAAACCACTCTGCGAAAAACTGTTCCCCGACATGACGAATCTCAGCGCCACCGTTCCCATTATCGAGATTCTGGAACCGCCCCATATCGCGCTGAATGATTCGACGCCGATTGCTAAGCTCTTGAATGAGAGGTTTACGGAGGAAAATGGGTATAGGCATTTGAAAGGTATAGAGGAGCTAGAGGATTATGAAGAAACTAGCGCGCAATTTTTGGGGAGGTCGATTTTAAGATGGATTATGAATGATGTGTATGAGAATGCGCTGGATAAGAATGATGGATCGCGGGAGTATTTTAAGAGGACACGAGAGGAATTCCTGGGGTGCGAGTTGAAGGATGTTACGGAGGTGAGGGGGGGTGGGGAAGCGGCTGTGTGGGAGGATTTGAAAAGGAGTTGGGAAGGGTTGAGGAAGAGGATGGTGGGGGATGATGGGGAGAGTGAACGTGAGTTTTTTATTTTTAGTTTGAGTCTTGGGTTTTGGGGTTCGGAGTGAGAGAATGGAATGCTGATGATGAGTGATAGCGACTTATGTTGATTTCTTTGATGCTGCTAATGTTAAGTGGATTGCAGCGGCGTCTGAGGAGAAATTGGGAAAGCTTATGGATTTATATGGGGATGACACTTTTGTTAAGCTGATGAAGAAGGTTGAACCTTGGTCTCGATGATAATTAAGCGAGTGGAAAGCAGATATGAATTAGTGGGAGGATAGTTAGTCACTGGAAACAGGGCGCGAATCACTGATATTTGGTTACAGACAGTTCGTAAGACTTATTCAACAAGCAATTTAACTATTAAGTTGTTTCTGATTAGAACTTGACTGATGCCGCTTGTGTCATACCTGTGTATGGTAAAGAGAAGCTTGTGCCTACAATACTCTATGCTGAGCCTCTGAGGTTCTTATAACCTCTAATAAGTCTTCGACACATATTTCCATGTTGCGATGACTTCAGATTATCCCCCAGTGTCGAGGACAGTTTAGTCGAAAACATTGCCTGTAGATCCCCAAGGAGAATGAGGAAAATGCTGTCGTGGAGCATCATCGGAAGACTGCGGTGATGTCATACCTATCCCATTTTCAAACCGGGACATTTCTACTATCCCGTGCAATTCTGGTACTTCCATTGATCTAGAATGTTGATTCTCATGATTCGAGTCGGAGTTGATCTCGCAGTAGTAATATATCACACATATATTGATCCTGGAGAATCGAAATCTTAGTGTCAAAGAGTCGGTAGAAAAGATACCTATTAGACTCCGGACTCGAAAGTTTTTCGAGTTTGTTCAGTACATCATCATTGGGGGTGTATGCAGCCAGTTGGTGAAATGCTGGCGATATCGATCTAGGTAGAATTCTACAACTCTTCGAAGCGAAGTAGCTTGATGTTCCAGAATTTGTAAACATAATATGTTATATGGACATATAAGCTCACATAAATTTCATTATTGCATGCTGAACGTAGATAAATTCAAATAAAAAGAGAACTCCTGCCTAAAATAACAAACATCAATCGTCCTGTTCCAACATTTAAAACCAAGATGCAAAGAAACAGAACGAGATTTCTCCAAAATTTGCAAGGTCAAGACCGAATCAAGTATCGTGCTTAATCAACCCATTCCCCGGGTATAGATATATTTGCAAGAGCAGCTAGAAGTGGATTCTCAATGAGTTTCCAAAAATCCCCCGCATATTCATCCCTCCATTCGATTCTCCATAAATCCCAATCCTCAATACGAGGCCCATACTTGAATCCTAAGAAGTTATTCACCAGGAACCTGTTAGGGGCATCTGGCTCTTCGGCCATTCTTTTCTTCTTATAAATTGAAGATTCTACTTCGCCGTATGTATTGAGATCGACATTTAAATCAACCAAAAATTTAAGCCACATCTCGAGGTCCCAAACTTCTCCCTCTCGCATGTCAAGTCTTCTCGAGCAATACCAGATTTCCCTTTGCAGCATTGTTTCGTGATCTTTGTCAAATATATGTAATGACACACCGGCCGATATCATTTTTTTGATGAGGTCCAGCCTCTTATATCTGGTCTCACCTTCAAATTCATCGTGACAATAGTTTCTGCAAACTCCCCAAAAGAACACTTCCACGGCAGAATGATCACGATACAGTGCAATATTTGCCTGAAAATTAGGATCTTCAAGATATGAAAACATCAAATTTTGAGATTGTCCATCATAATAGTCGACAAAACATGAAGCAATATTCACCTTATCGATGAAGCTTATCTCGCCAGAACTCATCAATGTGTGCTGTTGAAGATAGTGAAACATTTCTGTAGGACAACCAGCACTGCTAGCTAGTATCTCCGTCTGATCAATAAGCTCCGAATCTGCCCCTCCTTCGATGAGGGTTCGTAAGATAGTAAGTGCGTGAGGATGATCAAATTTTCGGGAGCTATGTCTATAATCCCAGTAGGCATTGAAAATAAACACTTCTAAAGGTGTTGAACTAACGATAATTAGCCATGTAGACTAATGTGAAATCAAATACGTGAGACTGATTAGCATACCCATGTCGACCTTTGTCGCTTGAGATATCTGCCCCCTTCGCTAGGAGAAGCTTACATAAACCAAGATGATAATTTGAGGCAGCTATCTAAATTAGGGTTAGTTGTCGGTGATTGAATAAGTCCGTATTGAATCCGTGCAAAGCTTACGTGTAGGGGCGTACCCTCATCCCCATAACGTACATGCCCAGGGCCTCCCACGAGGTGATCGTTCACAAAAGCCGTTCGATTTGCCAACATCTCATGTACACCAACAACATCCCCATTTTTCAGGGCCTTAAAAAAATCCGATTTGAGGTCTAAAGTACGATAAGTCTGAATGTTGAAGTTCCATCTTAACGTCGATAGATCCTTGGTGTACATGCATTGCCACGCTCTATTTGAAAGCCATGCTGGGGGTTTGTATTTCGCTTCAGTTTCTTCAAACCTATTTCTATTCCGTTGTTGTTGTGTCTTTCGAACATCAACAGAGCCCATTAAATAGACAGACCACCTTGACGAGTAAACATGACTAGAAATCTGTGCGGAGGTACAACTTTTGGGCACAGAGCGTGGGGTTGAATTGCTGTGAAATTCGGAGCTCTGTGGCTGTGCGATTGTTGTAATATCTCTTAGTGGCTCTAGAGCAATCATTGAGGACATTTGGGTGGTTGGACTCGAAAATGGCGGTACTAGAATAGGCTTCTGGTGGTGTATCAAAATTTGATCAAGAGAAGCCTGTATTTTTTTTAACTCGAACATCGGAATTTGTTGTTGTTGTTGCTGTTGCTGTTGCTGCTGTTGCTGTTGCTGTTGTTGCTGTTGCTGTTGTTGATGTTGTCGGAGAGTGGCACTGCTACATATGAGCAACTCGCGGTCTAGCAAATGAAACACTGGCAGAACTCACTTTGTCTGCCATGTGATGGCGGTATTCATTACTTTTGAAGCATTTTTCATCCTCTTCTTCAATCTCTTAAGTTGTTCCTTTTTCAGTACAACCTTCGTGGCACCTAATTTGCTTCTCAGTTTATTCCTTGAGTCCATCTCCTTCCCAAGGGCTTTTACAAGCTCGTTTAATTCATTTGAAGAATCTTCGCACAACTTAAGACTATGCTCAAGGAACATGTCCGAAGCCCTGCCAGAAGAAGTTATTTTGGCTTGGCTTTCAAGAATGCTTCGAAGTATCAAATGATGGGAATCAATCTCTCGCGCCAGAAAGCTAATGTCATCGGGCGCATCTTGAATTTCATCCCAATAACCCTTCAGCTTGATAATGCTCGAAGCAAGATTGCCCGCTAGCTGAGCAACACCGATGCCACTAGCAACTGTGCCAAGAACCTCTGCCATGTTATGTAGTCTGAGTTTGTCAATGATTGAAAGAAAAATGAGTTAGATAAAATTGAGAGGTTATCAGGTTTTTGAAGTACTCGAGAAGATACAGCCTCAAACCGGCTGTGCTGACTCCAGCTCATATATGGATATCAGCATCCAATCAACCCTGGTGTTCTCCACTCTCCAGAAAATACTTGTTGATCCAATAACATTGAAGTGAGATTTGGAATAAGAATATTTTTACGAGAGTAGGGAATCCCTCTTGTATCAACCCAAGGGTTATAGGAATGGAAAGGAAGCATTTAATGGATGAGAATGAGAATGAGGAGGTAGAAGTGGAGCCTGGAGACTTTATTGTGTTGATTATTTGAGCCAAATTGTCGAGTCATTCGGAGCAGATGTCAGGACAGTGGGAGAGTCCGAAAGACACCTATATCTTGAGATGGAAAGATTGGTGTTAATCCACTATGTCATAACATATGAAATCAGAATAAAAAATATATAAAAGATCAAAAAGAGTAAAAAACAATGGAACCCCTCCTTATCGAATACCTTCAATTATCAGCATGCTTAACACGACCTATGGGACAGCAGAAGAGATATAAAATAATTGCAGTTTCCTATTTCGCAATTTCCAGATTCAATGTAGCAACAGCGCAATCGTCGACGTATCAGGGAGGTGTATATTCATAGTCATCAGATAGTCATACCACTACCCAATCATGTTGAGACATCTCGATATCCTCTCCGAATTCCACGTCGAAATTCATCTTATTCGATGGGAAAACTTCAAAATATACGACGATGAGAATTATGTGTAGTGGAGAAGATCTAATTTTGTGGGGAATGATCTACTTCTAGAAAGAATGATCTTTAACTGAGCCAGAACCTAATTTCACACTAACAATTACCTAGTTCGAACCAACCTAAAAACAACTCTACAGAGTGTTTTACATTTATCAATCGCGTGGAGAATGGATTCAGAAGCAATATCGATTAATTACCTTACATCACAATTTATATACATTAACCAATATCTCCACATATTGTGTAACTTCATATCTTATGTAGTTTTTTAAACCTTAAAAAATATCAATTACAAAACTTGTATTAAATCTTATATTAATTATAAAAAATTATATATA
>PQXL01000098.1:0-39120 GCA_004916875.1 Botrytis galanthina
CCTCCCCCTCTCACTCTCACTCTCACTCTCACCCCTTCACCCTTCCACCCTTCCACCCCCCCCCTGTCCCCTTCACTCGTTTCAATACTCAGCTTTTATCACGCACAACCTTATTATTATTACCTCTCACTTCACTTACCTCTTCCTCCCTCATTTACCATTTGTTCCTTCCTACCCCCTCCTCTCCCGCCAAACATAACAAGCAAACATTGCATTGGGAGAAGGGGAAAATCAAGAAGAGTACTAGGTCATCAAGATCACCATGTTTACAATTTACTTAGGTATAATACAAGCAATACAAGCAATACAATCAATACAAACAATACAATCAATACAAACAATACAATCAATACAAACAATACAATCAATACAATCAATACAATTCAACACAACACAATACTATCCTGTACTATACCCATCAATCTCTCAAAGGGTTTCTTTGCTATTTCACTAACCATTTGATTTATTAACTGTTTTTTTTATTTTCTCATTTTATTTTATTTTATATTTTCATTCTCTGCTTGTTTTTCTTCCCATGCCCTCTCACTCTCTCATCTCACCTCACTCAACTCTCACTCACACACACATACACACACATACACACACACCCTCCTCACTCTCACTCTCTCACTCCACAATCTCTCTCTTTCCCCCTCAAGTACCGTCCCTTCTTTCATATCCGACACTAACCAAAAGCAGCACTGGATTCATTTTGCCAGTCCTCTTCACGGATCTACTTCGACACTAGCGTTCCTCGCCTTCTTACTACTAATCTTGAAGCGGCAAGGCATTTTAGATACTCTCAGGATTAGCTGCTTTTTTGGTTCCTTCCTAACTTTCTGAGTTCGCTCTTCGCAATGGGCCACTCACCCAACCAAATTCTCCCCTCTCACTTACCATTTTCTACCACAGATACAGGCACACTCTCCCTTCTACCTTCACAACCTCTTCTCGAATTCATGTATTCTCGTCATTACAAATAGGATCCTGCAACAAATCTATTATCCTTCCCTTTCCTCCATTCGATTATCTTACCATAACGCGTAAACATTCCAAAGCGCAAACTCGGTTGATTCGTCTTTGTCCTTTCGAGATCATCTTTGCCAAAAGGCCCTGTCTCTTCGTCCCCATCGCCTCCACTCTGGACTTGAAAACCCTTTCATTTGGGAACACGGTTTCAATTGCAGAACATACATTTCAATCCACGAGACTCGCAGATATTATCTTCTAACGGGCCACCCCTTCCAACCGCACCACCACCGTCGATCTATCCTGCCCTCTCGACTCGCCCTTCCTCTCGATCGATTCTTACATTGTTGGCATACGTGGAAGGAAGCCGAGAAGACTCACATGTTTAATTCAATAGCGGATGAAAGAGATCATCAAAATTGAGTGTCGTTTTCGCTCTGCGATAATTAATTGCTTCGAGTCGTGGTCGTCTTCGTCATGCGACTCAGGTCTTGGAATCAGTGAACGCACCTTGATCCTCTCACTCGAATAGCCACCCAAAGGCTCCTAGATTATGACAGAAAGGTCCCTATCAATCTCGACGCAGAATGCGACCCAGACTAAGCCTGTCTTCCTCACTTCTGTTGAGGCCCTTACCCACGATATTCAACCCGCTACCGAGTTGGCGGACGAAGATTACACCATCAAATGCATCTGCAACAATTGTGAAGACGATGGAAACACGATATATTGCGAAGATTGCTCAACGTGGCAGCATATCGATTGCTATTACGACCTCTCTGTAGATGTGTTGAGGCCAGACTTCGCTCATTCTTGTGTTGATTGCTCACCACGAGATCTCGGTCCACATGCGAACGAAAGATCGCAATATCGACAGAGTAAACCTACCCACGATAACAACGACAAAAAAAATAGAAGGCCGGCAGCAAAAAGTCACAAAAAGAAGACCCTGAAGCCCTCTGAAAATCACGGTTTCAATGACCAAGAGGGCCACGAGAATGCCGGCTCTCTTGTGGCTCATACACAAAAAAGAGCAAAAGGTCATCGGTCGCATCATTCCGTTAGCTCTCAAGCTACCAAACGAAATCATAACCATCCTCCAAGCCCTAACCACACGGTAGGAAACCTGCCCGATAATTTCGAAATTCATTCCCTCTCCGTCATTTTCCACTCGCTCTATGATGTTGAATCACAAGAAATTAATACAAATACATTGGTCGATCTATCGGTCACGAGCAAATTAGCTTTGTGGATCAAAGAGGGTAAGCTGTTCGAAGAAGATGTCGGCAAAAAATTCGACGATGTCGTTCAAAAAACCGAGATGCGACTTGATCCACACCAATTCCCAAAGTTGCACGTTGATGTCAAGACTGCTCACATCAACAATACGAATGTCCAATGGAAATCTCTCGTCACGACCACGAAAACGCCGGCCAACAAACCAATCGGAGAGATGAATGGCCATGTCGGTTTTCAATCGGACTATCACAAGAACCCAGACAATGGGTGGGAAGAGTGTCCTCATCCACGCCCTCTTACCTTTTTCATTCCCGGATTACCCTTGTATATTGATACAAGGAAAGGAGGATCCCAGTGCCGATACATTCGACGAAGCTGTAGGGCGAACGCAAACTTGGAGACATACATTGTTGCCAATACAAGCGAGTATCATTTCTACTTGACCCTCGACAGCGCCCTGGCTCCAAACGAGCAGATTACGTTACCTTGGGACTTCAAATTCGTTGACAAGTCAAGACTAGACCGTGCCCTTCATCTTGATGGCGATGACGACGATAGGCTACCTGATATCACCGAAGCCGAATACCAAAGTGTGTCGCATTCGATCAACCTGGTGTTATCGGATCACGGAGGTTGTGCTTGCAACGCCGGTAAAGAGTGCGCCTTTGTACGATTTCATCGTGATTACTACGGCAGAGTGCATGGTCAGCACCAACAGCCATCCAATGGTGTAAATGGGGTGAAATCAAAGAAGGGTCGCAAGCCCAAGCAGCACGTCTCTCCCACGAGTACAGGCCACGCCACCAATAGTCGAGCTGCTAGCGAAGGCCAGCCAGAGACAAATGACGACGACGATAGCCGTTCCATTTCTGGCTCCGGGCGTAGCAAACCTCACAGTCGTGATCCCACACCAATACATGGCCCTGAAGCCGATGCAGTTTTGACAGAGACGAAACGAGAGAAAAGAAAGTTGTTGTTGTTGGAAGAAAAATTCAAACAATTGGAACAGGAACAGGAACAGGAACCGCCACGGAAAAAAAAGAGACCATCGGATGGTTCGAATGTGAATTCCCCGGTGACTGCTACGGCATCACAGACAAACCCCAAACCCCGACAGAAATCAATCGCCTCACGAACTGCCGTTTCACAATCGGCGCACGCAAAATCCAATGGATCCCGATCTCGTCAGTATGTCGACGCCAGCACATCGCGTCGACAATCGGGGTCACCTCTCAGCGTGACATCGTCAAAAGTTGTAGCCTCTCCGAAGCCCGTTCGATCTCGCGACGAGTCGAGTGGCTCTCGATCAGATGAATCAGAGGGCTTCCGATCACGCCAGAATTCAATCACCCCAAACGTCGTGTATGCAGATTCATCAACACAAACGAGCCCGGACAAAGATGCATGGTACGAGCAGAAGACAAAGTTGATACCAAAGAGGCCTGTCTTACCACTTTCGAGGCGTTTGCTTATGAAAAAATTCAAAGTACAGGAAAAGGCTCAGGAGTTATTTAAGAATGAGGAGCGGCAGCGGACAAATGTTGCTGCAGGACTGATGAACGGAGGTCTCCAAAATCTCTCTTCGCCTACAATGGCCATGGATATTGACTCACCAATCCAGGAAGATCGATCAATTACTCAGTCACCCACTGATACTAGGGTCCGAAATGCTAGTATTTCTTCATCGACTCCGTCGGCCGACTTCACGTCCAATTCTGGCGATTACCATACCGATGGACCAATACTCATCACCGGGCAGACGATGAAACCTCCTTCCTGGACTGGACAATCCACCAATGGATATTCACACAAATCACCTGAACTGCACGTACGAATGCCTCCAACACAAACATTTACAACACCTAACCTGTCCGGAACTCCAGGCACACTCACACCGGCTTCCGCAGTACCCTCATCAGCGATCTCGCCGTATGGCACAACTCAGTTCCCATCATACCCTTCTGCGAATACTGTCAATCCGAGTCCTGCTAGGAAAAAAATGTCAATCAAAGATTATACCGCTCGACATAAGAGCCAGAGCGCTAATGGTTCAGGTGGGCGCAAGGCTTCTGTAGGAAGCAGTCCTACAATATCACCAGCAGTTCCCAAGTCAACACTTTCGACTGTCGACGAAATTAATTCCATAGGGGCTCTTCTTGACAGCAAAACTGTATCAGTTGATGGGAATAAGAAAGTCGACCATGGTCTTGTTGATACGCTCAAGATTTCACCATCCCCCAAAAATATTCCCCCTCAACACTCGAATGGCGCATTGTAACATACAGTTTTAGATATCGCTTTAGGCGTGTTATTGCCTCATCTGTCCTTTTACTTCGGCGTGAGGTTTCAGCTGATGGAAGTTTGGGACCGGTGGACGGTATCATTTGGTTTGGGTTCAAAATGGGTTCCGGATCATGATCTTATTATAAGGTTCAGGGGCGTAGCTGGCGTAATACATTGGGGTGGAGTCTTAGAAGTTTTAATTACTTCGATTATTCAATTCTTTCTATTTGTTTTACATCTTGATCACAGTTGATCACTACTTTTGTTCGTTCGGAAAACTGGACTCTTCTTTTTCTTTTTGCATCAGGAAATGGCAAAACAAAATACCTTCCCTACCATACCTAAACTTTGTTGTACGAGTAGCTTCTTTGTTGATGATGATTGACGATGATTTCGTGTGGATGGGTTGATCGGAAAAGAATTCTGAGAAGCGAGTTGCAATCACTCCTGTCTTGTTTTTTTTATGGCTTGCTTTTGGATGGATGGACGGGTGGATAGGGTTGGGTGGGGTGGGGACGAATGCTATGTATGGATGCTACTCGTTCTTGAAATGGTCCTATGACACGATCCTTTTGAAATGGATATATTCATGATGAGGGGATCTCTGGGATAAGATGGAGAGATGGGACGACATGCATGACATGGGTTTTCGAAATGTTGGGGATTGATGGATAATTATTGATGAGCTTTGTAGTGCTCGGATCGTGCGAGGAAACAGACCTCGACGCAGTGAAGTGATTAGATCACTCGTATTCTTTTAATTGAAAAAAAATTAAAACTTTCAACATATTTCTTCTTGGAGGCTGGCGGCTTGAGGCTTTTGAAATGTTGAATGTATTATTTGATGATGTGGATGGGCATGTGGTGTTGTCTTGTAATGTTGTAAAATTTTGTAAATGTCTATCTATGTCCATATGAGTACATTTATACATACATACGCTCTGAATCTTGGAATTCAATATATACCCAATTTCCCTTTCCTCTTCTCCACTCTTTCTCTTCCTTTTCCCATGAACCAACTTATCTCCCCAAAATCTACACACTCAAGTTATCACTCTTGAAAATCAACAAGGCCAAGCGATGTCGAACAAACAACCCAATCAATCCACACACCATCTGCATTCCCAAGATCTCCATGGCCAATCGATCTTCTCTGCGCGGGCCAAACCACACAAGCCATAGATTCAAGAGTGTGAAATTACTACTTTCTATGATGTCACCTTCGCTATTGAATTTGAGATCGATGAGGTAGAATTTATGCAGGAGAGAGAGGAGGAGGCGTTGATGTTTTTTCGGCGGGCTAGGCCATGGGGTGATGGAGGGTTCGAGGAGATTTGTTTTAGCGTTGTAGTAGGGGAGACGGTGGCGGGGACAGGGGATGAGGTGGAAGAGTTGGGGGACGCTGTAGAGGAAATTGAAGGTTTGGGGGATGAGGAGGAGGAGCAGGGTTTTGGAAAAGTGGCCGAGGATGCCGCAGATGGCGAAGACCATGCCGGCGAAATAGCAGTAGGTGTCGCCGACGAAGACGGAGGAGGGGTACCAGTTGTGGGAGAGCAGGGCGAGAGAGACGCCGATGAAGGGGAGGAGCATGTAGAGGGAGAAGAGATGGGAGTCGGTGGCGGGGTGGGGGTAGGGGGTTAGGAGGTACAGGGTGTCGTTTAGGACGAGGAGGAAGGCGATGATGAGGGATTGGGAAACTTCGATGCCATTGATGCCGGCGAGAATGTTGATGCTGTTGGGGCAGAAAATGGCAATGGAAGCCATGTAGATGTAGTAGAGAGGGCCGAGTTGGAAGAGCTCGCCGAGATAGGGTTGCAGGGGGATGGGGATGACGATTTGGGTGACGCCGAAATCGACAAAGTAGACGATTAGGATGGGGATGGAGGCAATGGCGGGGATGAAAAATTTGTGGCGCCAGCGGATATCGAAGAGGTCGTCGCCAATTCCGAGGATGACGACGGATTGGAGGGAGAGGACCGCGGAGAGGTAGGATGCTAACTATTTTTCTGTTAACATAAATGTCCATTGATTTTCCCATCCAATTCAGAAAAGAAGCCAAAAAATTCCCATCTCTCCAACCAAAAAACCCTCCTCCCATCATGCAATTGATAATGCTCACCTTGCTATGCGGAAACCTATGCAAAAACCTCCCATTCTCCACATCCATGCCAAACCCCTCCAATCCCCCTTCCCTCACCACATCCCTATTCCCACCACCACTCGTCGCCGCCACAATATCCTTATAAAACGGAAACGGGATAAACACAATAATAATCAACAAGTAAACCACCGCGCAGACCGCGCCCATCGTTTCCGGAATCTCCTTCTTATCGCGCTTCGACATATCTTTTCCCTTAAGTCCTGCTTTCATGAACGTTGGGCCCAGCCAACGAACCATGCTGTAGGTAGCGGAGAAAGCTAGACCACTGAAGGCGAGCGATGCGATGAGGGGTTCGCCATTTTCGCGCGAGAGGGTTTTGAGGAGGAGGGAGAGACAGAGGATGGTGAGGGAGAGGTGGAAGAGAGATTCGGGGAGGGAGAGCGAGGAGCGCGTGCGCGTGGGAGATGTGCTTTTCATGATGGGTGGGAGGGGGAGATGGGGTGCATTTCTAATTGGATGGTTTGGAGGAGATGTGAGCGGGAAGAAAGGAATTGATCACTCAATGAGATGGATGGGAGATGTGGTTTTTATTTTTATTTGGGGAGCCTTGTGCAAGGCTGAGAAGACACGAGTTCATATCGCATAAATTGTGGGGAGACAGGGCTGAGGGGAATAGATGACGAAGCTAGTGGGGTTGAGCTGCATGCCGCTTCAACGGTTGATTGCGGATTAAGAATGGGTAAAAAGATCTACGCGAGATATTTAAGGAGTTAGATAAGGGGTGTCAGTTGAAATAGTCGAAATGTACGTGAAATTGATATTGTTTTTAGAGGTGCCAAAGCCATTCTGATATATATTCTACATCCCCACTATCATAAACACCTAGACTCAAACCTCTCATCAAAACGCCCTTAACTCCTAACCCCAAACCTACGGTATCTTTCTGAATAATCCCCAAACTCCATTGATACTCCACGTGGATAATATTTTGTTTTTTCTCGGCCAATTTCTCTTTTGACCCAGATCATGATAATTATCATGCTCTATTCATCGCCAATTCTGCACTCCTACTCCAAAGACCAGTCGGTTCTCTTCTCCACATCATTAGTTTTCCATCATCCCCTGTAGAACCCAACAATTGCCCATCTGCATCAAATTCTACCTTCCAAACTGGCGCTCGATCTGCTTCTAACCTAGAAATCTCCTTCACGGCATGAATTATCGCTCCATCTCTGCCTTGGGCTTCTTGCTGTCTACTTCGATTCGTTCTTTGGCCCGCTAATCCTGCACCAATACCAGAAGGAGCGGGTTTTGCTCCATTCTCAATTGTCATTTGCGCCGAATTTCGCGTAACTATTTTTTCCGGTACCTTCTCGAAATCACTACTTCTGCCCTCCAACCCCTCACCTTCCCTACCAGCCACCACCCGGAAAACTCTCACAACCCCATCCTTACACGCCGTAGCCACCTCATCCCAGCCCCTAATATTCCCAGCGGCCCACGTCACATCTCTCACCAAGCCCCTATGCCCCCTCAACTCCGCCGCCAAATAAAGTTCCTTCGTACTCGCACTCCCCAGACTAACCGTATGCGATATTTCCTTCGTGCGCCAAATACTCGCTTTGTTCATACTCGCGACGACCAATCCCAGCGCATCTCTCGGGACGCCCTCCCGAATAGCTCTATAACACGGCTCCAAATTCGGATCAAAGGCCACCTTGAAACTAACCTCCTCTCCCCTCGCAGGCTTCTCACACACATTCACCCGGTCGAGTTCCGTCCACGCCGTCATATTCTCCGGCTCTTCATTCTCATAGATGATCAATTGCGCATCGCGATCCACCAGCGCAATATAGGTATGTCTACTCTCCGCATGATGTTTAATCGAGAAACTCAAAAAGGGCGCGCGAGTATGCGATCGTGTTTCCCACACGGGTCGGTTATTGTGTGAGTTAAATCTGCGTCCCTTATTGGGCGCCAACGTAGGATCTTCAACCCACAGCTTAAATCGTCCGTCGGTACCAATAGATGCGATGAGATTTGGATGAATAGTAGGAGGCAACCATTGTAACTGTAGAACTTCCCCGCCGTTATGCGCACCCCATGTATCGCATTGCATCCACGAACCGTCGTGATGGCGATTGTAGACTTTGATTTTGCCGTCTGCGGAACCGGTTGCAAAGCGCGTGCCGTAGGTATTAAAGGCGCTTGCTTCGACAATATCGCGATGAGTAGAGGTGAGGAGTGCGAATCCTTCCTGTGGTGGTGGTGTGGCTTCTCTACTTGGAGACATGTTTGTAGTGAGTGCGGGTTCTCTTTGGGTGAAGGCTGAGATGATGACTTGGTGGCTAGCCTTGCATGCACGGACTTATTCGAATAAGGATGATCTTGTATTTGCTACAAAGGCATGGAATAAGTTGATTCGAGTTATAATTAGCTTTATTATATATCATGAATATACTTCAAATTGGACACCGAAACCTCTTTCAGTAGATATTATCTTGTCTAATTGATACTAGAGTAAACCTCCTCAAAGCGAATACCTTTTGTAAAGCTGGATCGCCAAGACTGCCCAGGTGTATCCCATGGGGAATTCAACTCTATATCACATACTCAGAAGCAAAGCAAGCGATATTCAGCCAAACTACACTTCAGAGCTTTCAGTATTTCTCTCACACTTCTATTTTCCCTCTTAATCTCATTTGTAACTTCAATCATGATCTTATTCATTCTGTACTACACTACTCATTATCTTAGGAATCAATATCACTCGCTAATCGGAGTCCCCAAGAACTCCCCCTCGCTCCGTTTCAACATATCCTTATCCTATTTCCCCCATTCCGATGCCTATCCCAATATTGAATTACCCACCGATACCCGTGTTCCCAAAAAAAAAACCAATAGCCTCCTGTGCCCAGTAATCATTCGATAACACCTTCAACCAAACTATCAAGTATTTGTTCACTATTCGGCAAATTCCATTGCCACCACCCCTCACTCTCCCACCAAGTAACATCTCTCCCTCTTTTCCATTTCTGCTCTAGTACCTTTCGAACCTTTTCATCACCACCTATTGCTCCACCCTCCTTGTCCATCCATTCTCTTTCTGCTTTTTCCTTGGCCTTTTTAACCACAACCTCATCATCCTCACATCGATATAGATCGCATTTCGAGCACTCCGTACAACGTCTCCCACCATTTGGTCGAAAGTGTTCACAGAAATGACGATATCCCTCTCCAGATCCAATGTCCTTGCGACAAACATAACACATTTGATAACCGCAAACACATGTTAATTTGTTACAGCCCGAAGACTTCACAAATGACGTATTGCAACGTGGGCAAGTTCGCTTGATCGCTAAGGACATCGCAAGTTCGACTTGCGTTCTTAGAGCAAGCAAAGAAGACTCGTGACAGATATGAATATCGTTCCATGCTTTCGAGCATGAAATACAGGAAGATCTTCCACATCGTTGATTTTGACAGACGAATTTAAGACCATGTTGCTTCCTACGCAAACGAATAACAGATTCTTGGAATTGATCGATAGCATAGTCGCCAAATGTGCGTTTCGAGGAGAGACATAAAAATAGGAAAGAAAAAAGAATGCAAAAAGGTAAAAGGAAGGGTATCATGCCAACGCCCAAAACCACAATTAAAATAGTATAGATAGAAGATGGACCAAGTCGTTTCAAGCGCCACGATTGTTGAGCTTCTGGAAGATATAGCTCATCAATCTCAGCATAATTGCAAAATGGGCAACGAATAAGTGGTAGTCCGGTTTTCAGAAGACTGTCTTCGATTAGACGTTCGTCTAGTTTCCGTAGAATCTCTTCACCCTTATCTTCTAAGAAGGCTCGTCGCACCTGCTCCTGTGGAATACATCCTGTGCACTCACCCGCCATGGCCGCGAGACACCTTAAGGTTCCACCATTGAGATCAATGTTCCTCTGCCATCCTTGTCCAAAAATGGCTTCGTTGCCTGCATGCCTGATACATTGAAAGCATATAAAATGACCTCCGATATCACAAGCAGAGAGTTCCTCAAATGCATATGCGGTATAACAACATTCACAATCATGCAAAGCTTCCTGCTCTTCCGCTTCGTGGTTATTTATTTCGAGTGCTAGGGCATGATCTTTCTCCTCTCGTTCCAATAATGCTCGTTCCTGTAATGGTGTAATGAGAGAATCAAATAATTCTTTGTCCAATTCCGGTGATCCCGTAGTCTTGATGGTTGGCATTATAGACCCTTGTCCAGAAGACTGCCAAACCACAAGAGGGTGGTGCCCTGCTTCCACTGCAGTCAGGGGTTTTCGACGAGAGAAGAATGATGATATAGAAAATCGCCAAGACTTCGAAGATAAATCGACAAGTGTGGGTCGAGCCAAAGTATAAGAATGGTTACGTTCCGCCAATACTGCATTGATTGTCGACCGCGGCAGACCCTTAAATTCATGATATGCAACTGTCTTTACAGCCTTCTTATATCCTTCAGACCTAAATTTCTCTTCCACGGGTACAATGCCCTTTGAGTCCTGTAGCTTGGTTTCATCTTCATTGCCATCAGCCTTTTCTTTTTCCTTCTCCTTCGACGCGACCCTATATCGTCCCCGCACGTATTTCATCTTATGTTTAAGCAAAGCTTCCGTCACGACAGCCAATCTAGATTCTTCTTCGAAGCTCGAAAGCATCTCGCGGAACACCTCGACTTGAACATCGGGGAAGATAGCCGCAAGCGCTTCAAGGCTATGGTTTAACTCGCGGAGATCGGGTATTTCGGCATCTAGGGGTAGAAGGTTTTCTTTCGTTCGGATATACGGGCTTCCCACTGGATCCGTAGTCAAAGATGCCGCTGTCGCTGACACTGTAGGTGAGGTACTCTTGCTTCTTTCATCAGAAGTAGTTGTAGGTTGTTGTGATGTTGAATCCAGGGTGACTGTGGCTGAGGGATGAGAAGTGTTTTGGTTGGTTGATTTGAGAATTCCCGAGAACACCATCATCGTGGAGTGTTCCTTTGGTAAGGAGTATTACATTGTATCCCGGGAGTAATATGAAAGATAATTCGATGTTCCTGAACAGTTACTTGTATCTGAGAATAAAATATATGTCGAGTGTTGAGTTGTTTTCGTATAGAACTTATGACGCGGAGTTAGGGAATCTAGGGAATGGAAGGGAAGGACCATTCTGTCCGAGAACTTTAAAATTCGAGAAAGCTGATCCCTAATTCGAATTTTTTCCAAAAATGTATGAAACGTATGAAGTGAAGCGAGACATTTAAATTGCATAGATACTAGTGGAATTTCTTTATACAAGTTCCAGATTCAAGAGTTCTTTATATTCACCTCTAATATTTCTGTATAGTACAAAGTCGAATTCAGCTCCTTACTGATTCAAGTTCATTTGGTTGTCCTTCGATTGATCAAATCTCATAACCTCTACGCCTCCTATAGACTACCTAGGTATGTGGAATGTAGCACAACTTCTCCATCATCACTGTTCAGTGATTCTCATAATACTCTTCTTCCCAGATTAACTAGTAATAACTCCTCAGCGCCGATTTTATTTGTTCGCATTAAACCGCTCGTTAGTACAATTTTCTGTCCCATGGCTTCAGTCACTCCAACTCAAATGACTGGACCAGAATCCCGTCTCCATCCTCTAGCCTTCATATTCCCCTCAATTGCCTTCCAAATATTCTCCACAACTTCCTTATCCCTCCATCTACTAGCTGGACCTGCTTGTGGAGCCCACCTTTCGACTTGCGAAGCCAAAACTCCACTTCCCCATCCCTTAACTGTATCCGGTAGACTCTCTCCTCTGAATCCTACGAACAAGCCTAGAGTGTTCCTGAATAAATCTGTAGGCTGTGGCCATTTATAGTTCTTGAATTGCCAAACTTGACCAGTAGTAAAGACCGCTACGACTCTTGACCAATACTCCGGCTTAAATTGCTCTGGTGTATCAACAATAATGAAACGGATTGGCCGCGCAGGATCTATGGAAGGTATGAAACGCGAAATATGTAAAATTGAAGCCGAAGAACTGGAGGTAGAGCTTGCTGAATCAGGAGGAATGAATGCACCGCCTTCGAGGAACGATTTGATATTAGACATGCGAAGAATAGAAGACGCGGATGGAGACAAAAGTATGATAGGATCTGGGCGGCGGACTGGTTTGAGGTTATGAGCGAGTGCTGGGTTGTTTGCTAGATTTTGTGCCGCAGCGTGTGCAGCTTTGCGTGAGAGGAATGGAGATGCGAGTTTGCGGACATGAGAGAAATCCTAAATTCAACAAGTCAGTTCTCAATCTCACAAATTCAAGTTCTTGTGAAGATTAACACTTAATAACAAGCACATACCGTAGGTTTAATCCCCCTCAATACACTATTCCTATCTCCCATCCGCCTTTCCCCATTGTAGATCTCTGCTAGCCTAGGATCAACATTCTTTCCCTGTCTACCTCCCATACCACTGGTGACTGGTGCTATCCCCCCAGCCGCCCCAGAAGCAACCTGCGCCGAGGCTGTCGCATTTGACGTATCTGAAGCCAAAGGCTTAATATATTGCGATTCATCTGACGCGCCCTCCAACCACGTAATGAGATCCAAACGTTCTACAAATGATAAATTTTGGATTTCACCACCAGCGCCGCCCTCTGCCGCCAATTGCGCGCTCAGTGTCGTTGATGATGCATTGTATTCTGGGATTGCTAGTTCGCGTTGCTGCCATGCGAAATAGATGCTGCGAAGGTTTACAGGTTTGTCCGAGGAAATGAAACGTGTGGCAGTCGTGAATGGAATTGATACTTGGATGGGTGAGGTAAAGTGGAGGTAGGTTGCTGTTGCCAGACTCAGGTCTACTGAGGATGCTGCATCTTCTGTGGTGGTGGGTATACAAGGACTTTCTGAGGCTATCGATTGTCGCAGGAGAAGTAAAGGATCTTGATCGGAAGCTGACATGATGATCAATTCGATCGATGTCAAAAGATGGTATTGCCTTAAGTTTTTGTTTTCGGGATTAGAGAAGCAAGATTGCTGGAAGGTGAGCTATTGCAGCTTGTCGCGAGTGAGCCAAAAGAAAATACGGTTGCCGAGTCCTGCCACAAACGACCTGAAATTTCTCGGTTGCTTGAAGTTCACCCTTTTCATTGTATCCCGAGGTCATCAATGATATCACGAAATTCACAAACACAGAAGGCATGTGCTGATGCGTATTGAACAATTAATGATAAATCACTCTTTATTCCAGAATCACTAACAGCAAGAAGGGAGTGAAAAACTATACAGTAGAACTTTGATCAATTTAGTGACTACAGTGCCCAATCAATATCTGTTGTTGGTCTACAAGCTCCTCTCAAACTCTATCCAGCAATCCATCTCAGAATCATTCCCTTTCACTCTTCATCTGATATCACTCTTATCTCGATATCAGGCGTTCTACTCCGACTAAAACTAGGCGAGTGACTCTGAGTTCTATTGCGACCATGCATTGGACATACTGCTTGGCCTTTGCTTGGATGCATAGAATTTGCAGGGCAGAGGGGACTGTTAGGTAAATGATCAGGAACGTTAAGTTCAAAGGCATGGGCTTTGGAAAAGTGTTGCGACACAGAAGATCTAATGGGTGTTGAAGGTCTCGATTTGGAGTGCCTTTCGGAATCTGGTGACCCATGACGACTACTTGGGGTGAACAGCGTTGGCGTTTTCAACAAGTGACGTAAAGTCGAGCGGTTTGTATCACGTCGCTGCCTCGTCGTGCCACTAGAGTGTTTCTCTGGTACCTTTTGCTCACTCTCGTATGGAAACATGTTTGAAAGAAAGCCACGCCGTGGGTCTCGCTTGGGAGACCACAGTGGCGTGTCGACACGTTGAGCTTCCTAGTTTGTGTTGTTAATTTACATTCCGCATTGTCTGGTCAAGCCTGAAAGGTTGTAATTTTGAATGGATGAAATGTGTGTGATGACTATTGGAGTCGCGAATCATTTCATCTGGAGATATTGCAAACAAGTACACTTACAGACGGAAGAAAAGTAGGTGCATCAGGTTCCGATATTTCAACTAGAGGTGTCAGTATCGAGATTGAAACATTACTCCACAATGTATCAGTTACCCTTCACGTATGATTTTCCGGCTGCCCCAACATAACGTTGATCGGATCTTGGTGTTCCCACTGGCGTTTTTCCGGCCAACAGATCGCATATGGAGCTAGAGGCTGACATTGAGTTGTCAGATAACCTCCGATGCCACGGAAGGGTTCCAAATCTCCACCGAGGCTTCGATCCCATCGATGCGTTTGAGGATGA
This sequence comes from Botrytis galanthina, assembly GCA_004916875.1. NCBI lineage: Eukaryota > Fungi > Ascomycota > Leotiomycetes > Helotiales > Sclerotiniaceae > Botrytis > Botrytis galanthina. The sequence goes on from PQXL01000098.1 coordinate 14,897, forward strand.
TGATGTAGCGTTTGGCTGCTCTCCGTATGTATCGAAATAGCCAATGGCACCTTCGAGAACCCGTGCAGTTTGAGGACTAGATGACGTAACTCGTGAAGACGCAACAGATGGCGTGTCAGGCTTCTGTACGGATATCAGCAACCCGTATCAAAAGAAAGATTATCATTACATACAGCCTTTTTCTTCCTACTGAAGGGTACTGCAAGATGGAGTCTTAAAGGTGTGTTGCGTTTTGCCTTACCACACAGTCCTTCGGATTCAACCAAGGGAGAATCATTCCGAGAATGGGTCGGTGATATCGATTGTAAGGTATTCAAAAATCTCTCACTTTTGCTTGAAGATATAGCGGAGTTAATGGACCCCTTGAACGATTGCCCTGAATACTGTTTGACAACTCTGGAAGAGAAGCTGCCCCAAAATCTTCGAGAGCCTTTTGGCGATGTGGATCCCTCAGAGTCATTGCTCGTACTTTCACCAGCTCTTGAAAAGAAATAGGTTTTACCACTTCTAAGTCCTTCTGGATTTGTTATGCTGAGCCCTGCTGGTAGTTCGCGCTCAGCCCAGTATCCTGCTGGAAACCATACCCATTCATAACCTTCACGGGCAGGTCGAGGCGGGTCAATTCCCTGTTGTGGAACAATTGGTCTGGTGTCAAAATTCCTCGGTTCATTCCAATCCGAGTTGCTATGAGATGGACCTTGTACTGGGGTCTGATTAATCGAATCACTGGGAATTGGATCAAAAAGCCTAGTGATGTTCCAGTCTTGAACGTCTTTCCTTTTCGACTTTGATTCTGCTGTAGAACCAGGGTCGTTTACAATAGTGGATCCGTGGGGGCTCTCCTCGATTTCTGGAGAATTCCGCTTGGTCCAGAAAGATAAGGGAGATGAATAGTTTGGCGAATCTTCGCTTGTCTTCTTCGCCCGCTTTACTACCTTTGAAGTAAAATACGACGAACCACGGAAACTGGAAGGGGGTGTACAGGAAGAATTTGCAGGAGGGGATGATGACCCATCCGTGCTTTGCTTAAATCGACGGAGACTTGGACGTCTCATGACGCTTTGCGCCATACGATTACTGATATTCAAACTCGAGCATGTGCCATGAAATGATGTAGAACGGATATAAAGGGCATAGGAATATTTGTAATAAGGTAGACAAATGGGAAAGAAGAAAACTGTACTGACTGACAATGGTGACGGAGATCAGCCTCTTAGCAGATGCAAGAACGTAAGTCGTGGATGCTTTTTTGGGAATTGGACCATATCTATCAACCATCTTTGGCAGGTGCGTCAATACAGTCCATATTTGGGCGACAATAACCGTACTCACTGGACAGGTACCATCTTCCTTTCAGAACGGTTCAGTTCTGCGTCCCAAAATGAGATTTCAGAGAAACATACATTAATACCCAATTTAGGGCTTATCGTCTCCAAATTAGAGCAGATTAATCCTGGATAGTCAAGCATTCAAGAACTACCTGGCACTGGCCATGATTGAAATGGTAAACACCTGCTTGATTTTGAGACTTTATAAATGAACTTCGCTATCAAGACCATTATGAACAAGCTATACAGAAGTTGTACATTACCATGCACACATCCATTATCTCTTCTCTCTTCCCATCCCCGCACTCTCATCTCAATATCCTTCCAGAACGCCACCATCCCATCCCATTTCAATCTACCCACTTCTACCCTGCTCAACCTCCTTCGCAACTCTCGCTTCCATTTTCCTCCTTGCCGCTAGAATCATCTCCTCTCTCCTCTTCTGCAAAAGCGCCTGTCTTTCAGTTTTATTAGAACTCCAAGCTGCACCCCCTCCTTGCTTCTGTTTCGATTCTCGCTCTTCAGCTTCTCGTTTTTCCGCTTGTTCTTCTGCTAGCTTCGCTTTCAGATTGTATCGTGTTATTAAATCTGGTTGGGTGGGCTTAGAAGATTGGATTGATGTTGAAGAGGCGGCGGCAGGTGCTGGGAGCGGAGGCTGGAAAGATTGAGGAGGCTTGCATGATATTAGCAAATGTATATCAGGTCAGGTCAGAAAATTATATGTAAAATATAAAGCTTGTCGCAAAATATTCAAAACAATGTAAAGGTATAGTAATACTCACAACTTCTAAGCCTCTCCCACTCAATATCCGCTCCGTGGTAGCCACTACATTTCCTCCATTCCGCTGTAAATCCCACATAATACTCCTCCTCGAAACCTGCGGGAACATCTGTTGTATACGCTCTACATCTGCCTCTCGTGCTCGAACATTACTTGCGCTATTGCGATTCGAACCCGAGGAACCGTTATTGGATCCGGAGAAAAATAAATATCGCACTGCGAACGCTCCGACTAGGATTATGATGAGGAGCTGTGGGATGTTGACTGTTTGATCAGACATTGTGAGAATTAGATGCTTTGCGCTTCAGATATTAAAAGAAGGGAAAGGTCGAAAGTTTGAAGTGTGTCTGCAATGTGCCGAATGGTGGGATGAGTTGCTGGTCGGGGATTTTGAGCTAAGTTGAGCAATAAAGGAAGCTCGAGTGGATCTGCGGAGATATCGATCGTATCGGAGCTGATAGTGGAATAGCTGGGTTTCTTGGCTAAAAATAATTATCTATGACCAGACAAAATCCAGAGCAATTTGGTGCTATCTACCCAGATAGAACTTTAGAGAGCATCGATGTACATCACGAATTATATATTGGGTACTTAAATGTAATGACACAGCAAGTGTGGCTTTAGTTGATTGTTCGTCTAAGGTTGTGGAATGACCCGAAGTCAGCCCGCGATTTTGATGCTGCGTATAGAATCAAAGAAAGAACAATAAAACATACTTGTTCATCAAAGTAATAATCGAACTTATTCTAATAACTGACATTCCAAGTTTCAACATCTGTAGGTTCTCTTGTTTACATGATATCCGCAACCATTGGACCACTTTCAGCTTCAATGGATTCCATTTCTTGAAATGTTCACATAAATGTTTGAGATATAAGTATATCAATTCACAATCAATATGTACTCCAGAGCTTGGAACCGTCCTAATATTTCTCTTTTATTGGATCACATTCTTTCATAAGTCCCACGGGTATCATACCAATCCACGCCTTAACTCCACAAACCAAGTAGCTGCGATTACGTCCTCAATATCATTCCATTTCCAGAGCTCAATACCCTCGGCTCTGTGACCGATGTTGTTCCGCCCCAACGGCTCCGTATCACTTTGCACTGTATGATTTATCCTTCCAACTCAGCATGATAAGTCGGCGGAGGCGGAATCGCCCTATTCCTTATATCTTGTCTCCCTGATTCATCCCTCCTTTCATGCGCAGGATTCGGATTGCTATATGCAGACTGGGAGGAGGCACTGCGATAATGAACCGTGGCTCCCTGGGTTCCCGGGTTGAGTGGTCGAGATGAATTCCACATATTGCTTCCGATTGGATTTTGCCACGACGATACTCTTGTCCTGTTATCATTGTGCATGCTATCAGCAGAGCTTTGGTAAGACACGCGCCCTGTTGAATTTCCTGAGCCCTGATTAGAATCGTTCCAAGATGATGCACTTTCGCGGCGGACATCTGAGGCTCGAGGATAAGCTGAGGGATCGTATTTGGGATAGATGAGCTTTTCGTTAAACTCGGGTTTTGCTTGAGGTTGAGGCGGACCAGCTCGAAGAGCGGGATGTACTTGCGAAGTCTGTAGTTGCGGACTCTGTGGGGTTATTGGCGGGCACACTTTTGATGTCTGTGAAGCTGGTGTGTTTTGCGCAGCAAATGTAGCGTATTGTGGTGATCTAACTTCAGACTCTGCAGATACACTATCGTTATCATAATCGCTGATTGGAGAATATGCAGTCGATGGTTGTGATAAGGGCGTTTGTGTTGAAAAGGGTCGTTGTCGTTGTGTGGCATATTCTGGTGTATCGAGGGTTCTCTCATTCAGTCGAGCATTGCTAATAGAGCGATCTAGAAGTTGAGCCTTAACCAGCAGACGGCTTACTAACGCAGAGTGTGATTTCTTGAGGGTTTTCTTGACAAAGCTTGTCATAACAATATTGCATTTCATATCGACATCCTCTCTCAACCATAACCCGTGTAAAGGTACATTAGCTCCCATTTCGACTGGCGCAACTGGTTCTCCGGGTAGCGATCCACCAAGAGTCCACTTTCCTCTGATATTCAATCCCAGGGGCGCATAGCAGCGTGTTTGCAGTCCATTTTCGAGATCGTGAAAGCAGCAGGTATACGAGACTTTTCCAGACATCAGTCCCCCGGGAAGATATTGTACTCGGTCTGTCAAAGAGTACCATAAACAATGATATTCTTCGGCAGTAGCGTTTGAGGGAGGTTTGATCGGATGACGTTCTTCCACTAGAGGATTCAAATCTATCATTTCGACATGCGAGCGCAAAGTTTCCATGACTGTCTCTCGTGTGATACCCGTTGGTAACGGCGTCACCGTTGTGAAGACGGTCCTCTTAGACATGATTCGAGATGATGCTTGTAAGTAAAGTTTAATAAGTGGTCGAGCAAAAGGAAATAGATCGAAAGGCTCAAGATCAAGATACTGCAGTCGATGAAGGAGTGCAAGGAAAATTAATACGACAGTTACATCTATGAAACTGGGGATCTATAACATGAGACGAACTTATTCGGCTCAGAAAAATGCACCTGGGAAACAAACAAATGTTAAATCATACATTTATTATTCTAGATAGACAGACATCCTAGTGGTAGATAGGTTACCCCGCCCCCAACATAAATCTAACGTGAGACGTCTATCTCTCTAAAATAGAGTTACCAATGCGAATTCCGACAAATCATCTTCTCAGCTCAGCACGATTAGTTTTGCGCGCCACCAAAGCACCAAAATGTGATGAATCTTTTTTCACTTTGGTGATTCAGAGGTGGCTGACGCTTGCTGCGGTTCGGGTAGTGAGATTCCGATGGATGCTTACCTAGGTATTTTGGGGAGTATATTTGTGTGTACGGCGTAGGAGAAAATATATATATATATGGATATTTGGATTGGATATGATTGGTGTTATTCTTATAGTTTTCGCACCTGCTGAGTTAGGGATCGAACGACTCCTTTGAGTTTGTTAAATATCTAGGCTGGAACTGTGAATACAATATTGAAAATGCACAATGTGATAGAGAGGAAACGTGATATATCAGATTGCTAGTCTAATTTTAGCTACCTACTAGGTAGGTAGGTAGAGCGAGCATTTGGGACGATGAATTAAACTCAAACTAAAACGTAAATTCATGAAGCAGAGCAATATATGAATGTTTGAATTAGACGCTGGACTTCAGAGGATAGAGTAAATTAAAAAGGAGTGATGGGCTTGATATTAGCATTTTGCAGCGGATGTTACGAGCATTGGAGGCGCTGTGGGTTTATGTTATGGGATATGTAAGCGGATTTGAAAATTGATAGGCGAAGTTTGTTGTTGTGGAATCTTGGGGGCGCGGCGGTAATGGATCTTCTGTTTCTATGTTGAATCATCTTGGGATATTGGGGGTTCTCTTGTCTGATTTGGTTCAGTTGAGTATTGTGAATGGTGTGTTGTTTGGAGGGTAGTTGGGTTAGGTGTAAAGGATGTAGTTCAGATTGTGCTGAATGATTTATAGCGGCTATTGCTGAGTTGAAGTGCTGTGGTTTGGAATGTTGATTACAATTTAGAGTTTCTGGATATCGTACCATTGGTAAAATGAAGTTAGTATCTGAAGCACTTCAGAGGGCTATCAAAGCAATCTAGCATTAAATTATAAAATGTATTAATATTTATTTTCGTTACTCAACGCTATAGAATCATGATATCATACTACCAGTATTTTTTTTAAAGATAACTCCATCTCCCTAGAAGGTATATGTGCACATGAATCTCCAAACCAACCATTACACCATTGGCGCATAATACGTGCATTTAATTTACAATTGAAATCTCCCAGACCACCGAGATGAGTGCCTAGTAATCACAACAATCACAAAGCAGCCATAACCATGGCAGCAGCAGCACCACCAACAACCCATTGTGCCTTGGCGGTAATCATGGGCATACCTCCGGTAGCAGTAGCAGATCCCGAAACAGATCCGGCGGCAGATCCTGAACCGGATTTCGAAGCAGAAGCGGAGGCACCAGAAGCGGAAGCACCAGATGCAGAGCTGGTAGTGCTTGCTGGGCCAGCGGTGATGGTAACGGGGACACCGGTGAAAATCTCAGCGTACTCAGTGCCACTGATGGTTGTAGCATCGATAGAGGTAAAGGTTGTTGGTGCTAGGGCTTCAAGTTCGGTGTAGCTACAGACTCCAGTAGAACTACCGGAGAGTACACAGCCAAGTGTCATTGTACTATGAGGGTAACAGTTAGTCTTGGGTTTCCAAGCATGTGGTGTGATTACGTACGCTTGACCGGTTGCATATGATGTGCCGGAAGTACTGTCAGTGATGGCAAAGTCTTCGACATCGCCGATTGTGTAGGTATAAGCGATTGTTGAAGGGCCTTGAGTAAAGGTGAAGTTAGGAGGAACACCACAATCGTAGCTGTCGTCGTAGTAGGAAGAAGTAGTAGCGGGAGCAGCCGTTGTAGAACCACAGGCAATGGAGTATGTAGTAGCAGTAGCGTCCTAAATACCAATCACGGTCAGAAAAGCTTTGAGATTCTGTGAGTTGCGAATATGACTTACAGAAGCAATAATAGAACCAACATATGGAGCTTGTTCAGAACTGTTGTAACCATAGTCGAATCCAACAAGGAACAAATCTGTTACAGTGGTTGTCTGAGCAGTGACAACGGTACCCATAAGGGCAGCGGCAAAGGTTGAGATGGAAATGGCGTGCATATTGGCGAAGATTTGATTAAAGTCTTGAAATAAGTCGATTTGGTAGTTTTATTCTATCAAAGATTTTTTGCTGGAGGTTCTGTAAAAGGAATGAAGTTGAAGTTGGATTTGAAGTTGGTGTAGAAGCTGAAGACGAAAGACAGAGTATTTAAATCTACGCCTTACTTATTACTCGCAGCGGCTTTTGTCCTGTCTTGGAGAGTGAAGCTATCTTCTACGCCCCTGTCTTGCTAGGTATGCCTCCACTAATAAGCATAAGACTGATATCTGGGCATCTGATAAACCTCCGATTGGATGAATAAGATTGGATTTAATGGATTGTCCTTGTATGACAGCGGCTACTTCAATGTTTTCCCCTGTTACTTAAGAGAGGACAACGGCCCTTTGATCCCGTTTAGGGATTACGAAATCTACGATGTAGGGTTTTTACATCGCTTAGAGTCTAGATGGATAGGTATCGGCTAGGGAATAATGGGAGTCATCGGACTTTTGACGTACAATGGTCTGATCTGCACAGGGATCTGGTATATCATTTCATTTCATTGAATTCAATCTTGACGAGAAAGATCGATTTATATTTAAGCTTAATGAGGTCTTGGGATGATTGGACATCTGAAGCTGGCAACCTGCAATGAAAGTAAAAGCCGCTGCTGTCTGCGAGATTACTTGACGAGTTGAAATGGAGGAGATGAGTAAATAGCTAGTAGATGGCATGTTTACCCTTCACTCGTGTGATCCTACCGCGCCTCAGAGTCTGGAGAGCGACTCAAGAAAGAATGCCAAGAGAAGAAGCCCCTTTAATCATCAAAATGGGGAAGTGGGATCAAGTGGGTCAATCATTTCCACTATCCTCAATATGCTCAAGCTTCAGGCACCAGATACAATTTTTCACAGAACACATGGCATTGCGGCACAGCACGGGAGTCACGGGAGTCACGGGAACTGCCACATTGACTTTTCTTTGATGTCAAGAAATAAGTTAGACACTCTGACAACGACATCTACATCATCATCGTCACCGTCACCGTCACCATCACCGTCACCGTCACCGTCACCATCACCATCACCGTCACCGTCACCATCACCGTCACCATCCAGTTCAACAATTAAAGAGTCTCCATCATCATCGTCGCCATCATTCAATATCGACAAGTACACTCCATCACTACACTCAATGAGAATTGATCCCTGATCTCAATCCCAGTGGATCGACTCCTCTAAATAATATGGAAATCTACATGCACATACCCAAAACCCAAGAATTCCATTCCGAAAATTTGAGTCTAGCTTTTCAATTTATTAAATCTTTCTTCAGGGATTTCAAACTTTATTTGAGGATCAACAACTCTATTTGAAGCTCATACAAAGAGTTCTATCGCGTCAGGTATATTTACCCGCTGCTTATAGTAACGCGTGATCGCTAGACAGTACATTCTTGGTATGGTATTGTGGAATAGTATTTTTATAAATAGCGAAGTGTAGAAAAGATTGAAAAACTTCGAAGCATGATCCTGGGTATAAAATGTACAAAGTTGTATCTTTTCTGGGATTTATTTCGAGAACCCCAGGATTCAGGTATCTCCAGGTTTTTCACAAACATTAGTAGCATATGCAAGTCGCTCTTGGAATGAAGAATACGAATTGGAACCGATAATCAAGTGCTTGTTGACAATTGGATTTCTTTCCGCAATATTGTCAATTTTGCAAATACCTCGTGTCAGGAGGGAGGGACAAATGCAAGGGAAAGTCATTTCTATAGGGTCTTCCCAGATCAAGGTCCCTACACTCCTCCGAGCACTCATTTGTTGCACATCGCACTTTAGAAAATGGGTCTTCAGCAAGTTTACGAATGTTTTGTTGCATCTCGCACTTTGGAGGCGTCTGTCGATCACACACTTAGCTTCATGTCCCGAGTCATGCAATGCACATAAAATTATGAATTGTTTGTTTGCGGTATGGTCAACTCTCGGCCCGTTTAACATACACGGGAAGGGAGAAACTATATAGTTGAAGCCGTTTATATTCTCATACTCCAAGTCTACACTTTGTCTTGAGATTGAAATAAGGTTTGAAGAATATGGAAGGAACCGTGACTAGCGCAATTGGCTCTTGCCTTCGGTTCCTTCACTCGCCAATTCTTATCATCTTTTCCTCTTCGATTACGTAGGAATTCGCATCCCTATATCTTCCTGTAAGATAGCAGTGCTATTTTTCCTCGTATTGTTCTCCACCTGCTCGTCTTGTTTCCTTAGCACTGTAATTGAGGTTTTCCCGTCCCTCTTATCGATTCTTTTCTATGTGTCTATTTGTTTCTGCAAAGCTTTGCTCATTTCCATTCCTTGCACACTTATGTCTCTAGTGTCTTTCATAACGGCATGTTATCAAGTATACCAAGACCTTTGCTTTTAGCGTTCTGGGAAATCCAGTGGTGCACAAATCGAAGCAGTAATTTTATTCGAAAATAGATTTCTGTGAAATCGTAGACTGTTTCAAGAATATTTCGAGAACGGGAAGTCTCTCGATCTAATATCCCTCTACGCACGTAAACTATCAGGCTTCAGCTTGGCACGAAAAAATGCTCATTCTCATCCATCCAGCAGAAGGCTATGTAGAGAGCCTTGCCTTTCATTTAAGAGAAAAGAAAATGCCTGACAATGCTGTGCCTCAAGAAAGCATGCGGCATATTTGATAAAAAAATTGAAAGCGCAGCATACGATGTGATGCTCACATGTCATGGGGGCTGTTTCATTCAGTAACACCGTATATCCAAAGCCTTTTATCCTCCCCAGTGTGTAACATGACCGAGTAGGTATATATTTTTACAGAGTGTCTAAAAGGGAGTTCGTATACTCAAACTTGTGAAATTGAGTCCTTCGTATTCTCTGATAAAACTTGGAAATCTCAAATTTGCCTTAGCGACCCATAGATTTCTTTTCATATATACAACCACACTGAAATTCTTTTGAGAATAGAATGTACAGACGCAGGCTTCATTTCGTTAGGCGATTCATCCCTACTAGGAAAACTTCTACGATATCGAGGCCTTTGGTTAATTCTAAATCCAAAAATGTATCATTTAACGAGGCAGAGCCTACAAAAGATGCGCTGGACAATCGCCGAGCAATTCCGTTGCTTGATCTCCTCCTACATCTCGGTCCCATCGCTATTACCGGCGCGCTAGTGTATTTGAATGTAAAATATGTGTACTGGAATGACGTGGATAATGGAAAATTGCAAAACAACTCATTGAATGCGCTGCAATTTGCAGCCAAAATTCACGAAATATGGATCATTATCTCTATTACGGCAATAACTTCACATTTTGTCGTCTTATTTTTAGCCCGTGGGAGTAGTCTCCCGTTTGGGCTCCTCGGTGCCGGATTTCAGACAGGGAATTTCGGGTTCTTCTTCCGCCGAGCTTTCTGGTCGGCTATGCCTCGTGTTTGCCATAAAAGGAGTTTCAAGATCATTATATTTGCAACCTTTTTGATTATTTCTTCCGTTCTGGCTTCTCTTGTGGGGCCATCATCTGCAATCGCGATGCAGCCTGATTTAGATTCATGGCTAATGCCAAATGGACCTTACGAAGTCCATTTCCCAGCGAACCAGAGCGAATTCTGGCCAGAAACGCTTCCTGCATCAATTCCAGACATGTGTTCCGACTTTTCATACGCCGGTATGGAACCAACATGCCCTTTGAGGGGGTTCTCAGAGTTGAAGACGTGGTCGTCTAGGGTCGTCTGCTCAGGACCGGAATTCACGACTGGGAACTTGGTAAATTTAAGCTTTTATGAACCTTTTTCGAATACTAACCGACAACTTGCTTCGTCGGTGCTACAAGACTGGAGCCATTCATATACTTCGTCTGTCTCGCTGTTTCCCTATATAGCTTTACAAGGCCTATGGACCACCATCACAACCCTCAATCTACCTGGACATTCCGTATCACAGCCTAAGCTTCCATCTCAAGCTGCAACACCATCCTCCAGCCCTTTGTCCAAGTTAAATGCAATATTTTTGAGTCTGATACTGATGATATCGCGACAGGCAATTGGAGGCCCGGAAGCAATATAACATTTCCGTTGATTCCTAGTCTCACCAGTCATAATTTGGCTATGCATGGTGATGTTAATAACATCACAATATCTGGGCTTGAATTCGGTAATTTCGAAGAAGAGAACAATATCCATATGACCTGGGCTAACTTGCACGACTTTAATAACTCAGGATTCATTGGTGCCGTTCTGAAACTTCCAAACAACGAAATTGGCATAAGACACAATCATATTGACCCCTGTACTGTCGATGCCAGGTGGATTTCTGCCGAATTGAGTATTGAACCTGCAACAAGCCAAAGTGTATTTAATAATTTCGGGAGCTTAGGAGCTTTCTCTGATATGGGGGCTCTGATTTCAGACGCCAATGGAAGTCGATATTCAGACTTGGCTTCTGTCGTGAGTGACATGATCAAAATTGACCTTGAATGGGCGCAATTGATGAATCTTGTGACTCCTATCGATCACAAATATCCTTCAAGTGTAGATATTCCCGCCAACAGTACGATATATATGCCAAATGCCACTAGCATTGAAGTTCTATTAGAGCAGAGATTACTTTACAATGAGTGGCTTCCGAACACATCAACCTTGTTCGACGCTCCAGACCTATTTAACGCATCAACTCGCGAAACGATTATTCAAGCCTTCATATCAATATTCCCAGGCATTTTCATAACTGACTCTCTGACCCGGTATGCACAAGGTGATCTATACTCATTGTCTATTAGTTCTGAGCCAGACACAAATATATGCACAGGAATGGCTTACACATATAAGTACACACCATTTAAACTTTCCTGTGACAAACCTCGTACCAGCTCGTGGAAGTTTGACTTTTGGAGGCGAGGTTATAGTTACGGTATTAAAAGCTCTACGACTATATTGGCACTAGCTGCTCTCCTCACACATACTCTCATGGCGCTTATTTTTGTCGTGTATCTATGTTTCGCAGGCTGGACGACAGAATCGTGGGGCTCAATTGGGAAATTTGTTGTGCTGGCGCTGATTTCAAGGAGGACGAAAGGATTTCGGGGAACGGATGCTGGGATTAGTCGTGCGAGGACTTGGGCGCAGAATGTAAGAATTGTGGAAGCGGGAGATGGGGGGTTGGAGATGAGATTTGAGGAGGATGGAGAGGGAGAGGGAGAGGGGGTCAAGATGGGAAATAAGAGTGCAGGTGGGCAAGACATATGGATGGCAAAAAGTGATCGTGAAGGGTGTCAAAAGAAGCAAAAAATTTGCTTCTATGTCTTGAGATTGGCCCTGAACTGGGGTTTTAAAGAGCAAGTTACTGACGACGTAGTGCCTTGTTAGTACACCATTGGGTGTACAGACTGACGGGACACTGCAAAAATTGACTTATGAATATCGCTCAATAAATCAAAGATTATCTCTTTAGAATTATCACAATTGTTTATTAAATATTAAATAATCACAATCTACATGTAATGTCAAATTATTGAAGAGTGAATTTGTTAGAAATTTCGAAAGTTGGGAAGTGTCCCATGAATCGACGCGCCCACTGGTGGTAGTTGGTTCCAATCGTACAATATTCTGCACTGCGATCTTCAGCTCTCAGGTCTTCCTCTCGACAGAGATCTTATTATCAGGCTATTAATTGCCAATATAAACATCTATGTCCGGAAGAAGCTGGCTTTCCAGAGGAATGCGCTGGCAAACCTACTAGATATGCGCTCCCTCAAACGGATGATTGTGTATAGACCATCGAAACTGATTTCTTTGCTCTGGCCTCCGATTTTCACTGCACCATAATACGACATGAAGTCTTTCCTTACGTTGTAGACAAGTCAGTAGGAACGCAACAAGCATAAAGATACCATAGCGTGACAACTTATCAATCAATTTAGGAAAAAAACCTCTTCCCTTACCAGACACATGACTGTTCATATGATACCGAAGCGCTGGCAACCAGCTTATATTTCTACACAAACATTCAGAGAACAATCCGATGATCAAGATTCAAATGGTTTCCTTGCAGGTTATGTATCCCACATGCAAACTTTCAAACTCTAAATCATGTTTAAATGCATCATCTACAAATTCATATCTCTTCAAGTAACTCTCACATTCCGTGCGATTCTCTTCGTCAAAGTTATAATTTCTAAAGACCGAAGAATCTACTCAAATCACAGGGTGATATTTCCTGCCTCCATTTTCACCTTCATCTTCACCTTCCAACTCGCCTTGAAATACTCATTATAGGCAACACAATAAGAATCTCCAAAGACAACCAGTTCCCAGATATCTAAGCGAGAACTACCACAATCCCGCATGGAAATTTCGCTACCTAAGACGAAACATTCACTACAATATAGAGACAACGAGAGTTGTAGGCAGGTCAACTAGGTAGCGAGCTTGTGTCTAAGCGAAGCAAAGTGTATTATTCTGCGATATTGGAACCCAGAATAGATAGTTGGATCCTCGAATAAGAACTAGAAATTTCCAGCACCTGTCCTCTTGTCTAAATTTAGTATTTACTTGCATTTCACTTCTCATCCCTCTTCCCTCTTCCCTATTCCGTTTTTTTCTTTCCTGCTTCACCGACAAGCAGAGAGGAGACCGCTTAAATTCCCAAAGCCATCGATCTTTTCAAACAACACTCTTATCTCTCATCCAAAAAGCAGCACGTCCGATTCAAATCTTCACTCAACCTCACACAATCACCTCATCCCCACACAACAGAACTAGCTCAAAATGTCTCTCAACCAAGCAAACAATGGATTCATCTTCTCATACACCTCCTACTCCCCCCTCTCCTGGACCACCGGCTACCGAGCTACTCGCCCCTTCTCCCCTCTCCTCCATAATCCCCAATATCCCAACTTCCTAACTACTCACCCCTTCTTTCCCCACTTCATCCCTCCTCCTTCTGCTCTCCAAACCCCCCTCCAACCCACCCCCTTCTACCTCACCCAACTACGCCTCTCCCGTCCCCCCACAATCCCCAACCCTTTTCCACACCCCTCTCCCTCCACCCCTCACTCTCTCTGCCGGACTCTCCTCTCCAAGCTCGCGTCTTACTTCCTCCATTTCTGCAGCGCGGTCTTGCTCCTCTGGAGTACCATCCCTTTGGTTATTTTCTATATCCTCGCGATGCTGCGTCCGTATTATCGGGGTTTGGGGAGGAGTATGAGGGAGATTGATTGGATGGCCATGGGGATTGCTTTTGTGGTATTTGTTTTTCTGCGAAGGGGTGAGAGGGGAAAGGGAAGTGGAGAGGGGGGGATGGGGATGGAACCGGCGTACGTGATTGCGGTTGGGTACTCTAGAAGTATGGCATGATTGGTGGGGGCTGGAAAATGGGAGAGGAGTTTCTTGTTTCTTGTTCGAGTTTGGGTTAGGGATGGGGGACTTATCGGTTGTGAATTTGAAGTCTTTGGGGGTGGGGTTGAGACGGAGAGATAAAAGAATGATGGATGGATGGAAGGGTTGGTAATCTGGTGGAACCAATAAGATTTGTTTCGATCAATAGAGTTTGTGATCGGATTTCTTATGCTGGAATATGTTTCTGACGCAGGGCATCACCGTCCATTGTTTCTAACTATAGGTTATCGCATTACGCGTAGTAGTATTCCAAGTTATAACCAGAATATGATTATCACAAATTTGGAAATATTTCACAGAACAAAAACTGAGAGATAATAAATGTGGACATGAAACTCAATGCATTATACATGGTAACTCAGCCCCGGTCACCCATTGATCTAAAGACTGAGGGAATCAATACAAACAAGAGAAAACCCATCTATGTAACCGCTTAAATGCCCAAAGAAAACTCAACACCAACATCGATATCACGAGCTGATTTATGTTAGCGTTTATCATCAACCATCATGGATTGAAAGTGAACTTACCCATCTTCACAACCTTTGAGAATTGGACAGCCTTCTCAGCTGCGCTTTGCAAGTCATCAATGGAGAAGATCTTAAGACCAGACTCGTTGATCAACTTGTGTGCAGCTTCCATGTTTGTTCCTTGCAATCTTGCAATAATTGGGATTCTAAGGTTCATGCTCTCAACAGTGCTGATGAGACCTTGAGCAATAGCATCACAACGAACGATACCACCGAAGATGTTAACGAAGATAGCAGTAACCTTGGGGTCGCTGGTGATAAGAGTGAAAGCCTCCTTGATAGCTTGTGGGGTGGCTCCACCTCCAACATCAAGGAAGTTAGCTGGTTCACCACCGTTAAGCTTGATGATATCCATAGTAGCCATAGCAAGACCGGCACCGTTTACCAAACATCCGATGTCACCACCAAGCTTGATGAAGTTAAGACCAGATTCTGCAGCACGGACTTCCTCAGCATCCTCTTGGGTAGTATCGCGCCATTCGAAAACCTCCTTTTGACGGAACTCGGCGTTGTCATCGAAACCAAGCTTAGCATCCATGGCAAGAACCTTGTGATCAGAGGTCTCGGAGAGAGGGTTGATCTCGATTTGAGTAGCATCCTTCTCCATAAAGATCTTGTAAAGTTTTTGAACGGTATCCTTGGCATCCTCGATACATTGCTCACTGAAACCAATATCAGTGACAATCTTTCGTGCGATATCATCAGTGACACCCTTGTGGATATCAATGTAGGTAGCAGTGATTGCGTTTGGGCTTTCCTTTGCAACAGTCTCGATATCCATTCCACCTTGAGACGAAGAAACGATGACTGGTCCTTGGGAAGCACGATCCATCAAGATAGCAAGGTAGAACTCCCGACGGGCAAACTTGCGCTCGCAGATATAGACAGAGTTGCAAATACGTCCTTGGGCACCGGTTTGCTTGGTGACAAGCTTGTGTCCGATCATTTGGTCTGCAAACATCTTTGCTTCGGTTGGAGAGTAGATAACTCGGACTCCTCCCTTTAACCCATTGTCGAAAGTACCCTTTCCTCTTCCACCTGCAAGAACTTGTGCCTTGATAACCATGTCATCTCCGCCAATCTTCTTTGCAATAGCCTCGGCCTCAGCGGCTGTTTTCGCAACAGATCCATCAGGAACACCAATTCCATACTGTATTCTCGTCAGATTCGTCTCCGCTCATATGATTATTTCGTACCTTTCTTAACAAATCTGCTGAAAGATACTCGTGAATGCTCAAAGCTCTCTTTTGTTGCGCGGCGCCGACCATGCGGGATGGCATTGAGGCCTAGGATCATGTTAACTCTGTTGATAAGAGACTTTTTTGATATGTGGAATAATTACCCTGCTTGCCTTCAAGGCAGCTGCCAAAGGTTGGCTTCTAGCTAGCTTGAACATGTTGATATTATTAAAAGCGGAAGACACAATGCCGTCTTTCTATCGTAACCAGATCTTTTTTTCAGTGATTGTCCTTCCGCCAAACGGGAATTCGCGAAGCTAGTACGGGAAGCGTAACGGACCGACAACGCTACTTTCACGTGGGCTAGGTGGGATAAAAGATAAATCCTTGAAACATTTGAGTTTGAGCCTTGTCAAATTATTTTTGTTCTACGAACGAATACTTTAGCCTTGTCAAGTCTTACAATATTTTGGTACAACGAATGAACATACGCCGCATTACGCGGTAACGCAGGACGAAGCTACGCAATTAAATCCCCCCGCACGAGGATTCAAATATCGCACGATACAGCCATTCAGAATAGCGCAGCATGGCCAAATTCGCAGATGATCAAACGGAAGCACCTCCACCCAAGAAAGAAACATGGGAGGAATTCAATGCGAAAATGAACCGTATACAAATGGCCCTCGCAAAACGTGAAGCCATTGCGGAAAACATCCTAGCAAAATACCCTACCGAAAGACGCCGTAAGACGCAGGAAGAAATCGACGCAGAGGATGCCTTATGGTTTCCTACACCGGCGGGAAATCAACCACTTAATACAGATCCAGCTTTTGCGAAATTCTTGAAGCCGGCTGCGGAACGGAACCAGAAAACTTTGCGCGATAAAATGCTTCCTTCGAAAGAGTTAAGAGCTAGTAAAGCGAGGGATGCCGAGGAGAAGGCCGCGAGTGCGAAGAGGGCTTTGGCGGATGCTAGTAGTGATGAGGAAGAGGGACGAACTGCACTAGGGAAAGCAAAGAAGCTGAAGACGAAGCACAATAAGACAAATGGAGGGGAAGATGATAAACCATTGATCAACAAAGCTTTGCTTGCTCAAAATCAGGTTGAAGAAGGAAAAGAACTGGTCAATAAAGCTTTGTTACTCCATCTGGAAGATGGAGATGAAAGCACGGAAGTTACCTCGAAGAAGTCGAAGAAAAAGAAGAGGAAGAAGTCGAAACAAAAGAATACGCTGGCGGAAGAGGATAATGAGCAAAGTAACCCGGAAGATAAATCGCTTGAGGCTGTTGATCAAATGGATGTGGATGAGGAGGACTTCAATTTATTCCGCAGCAAACCTGTCGACGCGATTCCAAAAGATAATCCACCTACCGATACTGAAAAAGCTTATGAGGGAGATCCTGAGACTGAACAGGCATCAGATGATGAGAGAAAGGCGAGACAAGAAGCAAAGAAACTTCTGAAAGCCCAGAGGAAGAAAGAGAAAAAAGACAAGAGAAGAGAAGAAAGGTCAAAAATGAGTGTCGACACGGAAGACTAACAATAGCTATCAGGTAAATCGTCTATATTAGTTTTGGGCATACTATTTGATCTGCACCAATATGAACATACTATGATTTTGTCTAGAAGACACTCGAATTTTAATATTGTTCTTTAATAATTCCCGTCGCTTTTTAATTCATCCGAGTCGTATTGTTACATTGAACCCGTAAACCATATACCATACACATAATCATAATTGCAAATAATCTAAACCTTTACTTCCGACTCGCTTTCTCCGCATCGCTCCCATATGAAACCTGTCCACTGCCATCCTCTGTCACAACTCTTCCCACACCACCTACGACCTCCCCATTATGTTCTGCCTCCTCGGCTGAAACAACTGGAGGGCCACTAAACTCTTTTCTACCTCTAATTACATACCAAAGAAGACTGATAGAAGCGAAGAAGACAAAAACTACACTCGCGTAATTCATACTCGTAGGAGTGACCGGAATAGCGGTCGGCATGCAGAAAAGAACGATGGCGAGAGTAATCCACTACATAGTCATTGATTAGTAAATTAGTCAGAAGACAGGATCCGTGATACTCACAACAACGGTAATAGCATTAATAGCAAATCCAAATCTGCCTAACGAGAATGAAGCATGCTTGACTGCCTGTCTTCCCCGAATAAGATTGACCAAAATGGGGATTCCATACGAAACCGACAAACAAATGGTAGCCACACCCGTAAAAGCATTGAAAGCACTCGTGGAGCCAAAATAGATGCATCCGAGTACACAATCTACTACAGTAGAAAGGACAAGACCCCATAATGGGATATCATATGTAGGGTGCACGCGCTTCCAGATACGAGAACCGGGGATGGCTCCATCGCGGGCAAATGCATATGTGCAACGACTTGCAGCGGTTAAGGCGCCAACACCAGCGAAGAAGAGGATACCGAGGATTAGAAACAGAAGTCCGAATCCACCGGCTGCGGAGCCAGTGACTGTCTTGAAAATGTAGCCGATAGGTTGACCGTTTAATTGGCCGAGAACTGAAGTTACATCGGGGAGAACGAATAGTAGAGGGACCAAGTAGAGTATTCCAGTAACTCCTGCGGCGAAAACAGATAGAACCATAGCTTTAGGAACTTCTCGTTCGGGATTTTGTACTTCTTCGCACATGGCAGCTACCATTCCGTAGCCGGTTAAGGTATAGGCGGCTTGAAGGAGACCAACGAACCAGGCCCATCCAGAAGGCCAACCGGATGCCGAAGCATCGAAATGGGCGAAAACAAACTCGGCATCTCGACGATTGTTCGCCATCACTAGGAGAGTAACGATGATGATAATAACCGAAGCCGAAGTCCAATATATACAGATTTTGTTGATCAAATCCAGGTATTTTGCACCGAATACATTTACCGAAAAAGCAATTGCCATCACGGCCCAGAAACACAGGACTGTTTGCCAGGCATTGGCCACGAAATCTTCATTGAAGATCGAGATGGAACTTAAAATCAATTGTGCACCCTGCCCTCAGATATCAGCATTTCGATCGTTCATACCCCGAGAGGACTTAACATACCGAAAAGTTGATGGACAAAGTTACAGTCCAATTGCCCACCAAGGTCAACCATCCCGTGATCCAGGAAACAACAGGAGCATATTTCCTGGTACTAAGCATAGCAGACCAGTAACTATGTTTCAAAGTGTCAGTCTAGACTTTTCCAAAGACCTCGGCGTTTCTCGGGGAAGCTCGGCATTGACAAATGTCAACGTCGATATTTTTTGAAAGAAAAAAAATTGGTTGGTTGTACTTACTATACACCTCCAGCAGTTGGATACACGCTGCATATCTCAGCTAGTGAGGCAGCTATAGCAAGTGATATACACGATACGAAGATCCAACCATATAAGACGGTGACAGATTGACCATCGGTCAGCGAGTAAGCGAGTGTCGTGCTGAGACCGAAAGGAACTGCCATAATAGCGAATGATCTAGGGCTTTAGTCAGTATTGGCCATTGGAGCAAGAGGGGATAACGTGCAGGCCTAGAATACTCATCATACTCAGGGAACGAGGCAATTCAGCCGTGTATCCCATATTAGCCAACGCAGCATCTTGATTTGAAGCCGCCATGGTTATGAAAGTACACAGATACAGGCAAACAAAGTTGGAAGATGTTGAAAAGCAATAAAAAGATTGATCAAGAAGATGCTGAGAGGTTGAATCTCTAGCAATCGAGGGAGTTGAAGTATAAGGAAGTGTTGATAAAGGGTCAAACACTGGGGACTCCAAAGACCGTGAGATGGCCGAGAGATAGAGAATGGATTGATAACTTATCGATGGTGATAGCGTCTAAATGTCGGGGAAACCCAAAAGTCTAGGGGGAATTTGTCAATGGCAACTGTCACTTACAAGGAACTTGGATCCAGAACTTTATTTGATGAGGAATAACGTAAAAGAATTATCACACCAAACACCAGCTTTTACCTTTCATCCCGCGAAGACCCAAACGCCATTTGTGGCTATGGTCAGATAGATTATGGTTGCTAGGTAGGTACTAGGTAGGTACACTAAAGGTTAATCGTGAAGTATATCGTATAGCAAAGGTATATAAAAAGGGGTGTGAGGGGAAAATCTGGAGAAATCCCACGAGACATATACCGACCGGTAAAAGCATCGTACGGGAGCGAGGGAAAGGGGGAGGGATACATAGGGACATCCTTCATCCTTCAGCCTTGTTTCTTTTTCATTACCTACAAAGTACTCACGTTGCCAGAGAGTATGCAAATCGGCCGCTAAGGAAACCATGTTGCTCCTCTCGCTCCTCTTGTAGCTTGCCATCTTGTGGTGTGTGCATCTATCTAGCTTTGGAATGGCATACTTTCTAGCCGCACAGATATCAGATGGATAGCTCGAGGATGGGCAGTTGGAACTATGAATATTGTTGAATTTTGGGAATCCACATCAAACAATGATATGATTAGATGAACTGGAATTTTATGCATCCTTCTTATATGTTGTCAAAGTGACGTGTTAGAATTTAACCAATCTAATGAGTGAGTATCCATGAAGGGGAAGAAGAAAAACTCGGTGGCATAATTTATAAATGAAGAAGATGTTCGAGAACACAATTTCTGATTTATATTTGTATATCAAACTGCCCGCTGTTCAAATAGATTAGATGAAATGTTTGTGTTGCACTTCAAGTTCCTCTCAACCCATTCTTGATTTCCATATCAATCACGTGTATCGAATCGGCTAAAGTTGCTTGATACATCAAGTTGGATAGGTTCAGATCAGATGCCAATTGTCCCTTGAGAGAAACAAGGGTATCTATTCTTTTCAACGTCACTATCACTACTATATTATAGCTAGCCAATCACTGACATGGCTACTTCCAACATAAATGGTCATGGCGAAAGGCCTTCCGCAGGTGCAAGATTTCCTACAGCTCCTTCAGTCATGACGATGAATGGTAATTTCGCCTCTGTTGGCGATGCGCCGACAAATGAACAATATGAACATGGCATACAAGTTATTGATGAGCAGAAGGAATTCAAGTACGCAAAAACCGAGTTGGAAGCTCTACCATGGCTGACAGAATTCGTGTAGTCCCAATCTCAACACCTATCTTCAATACACAGATACAGCACACTCTGGCTTCAACTACCATCTTATATCAGTATTCGGGTCACAATCCACGGGAAAGTCTACGCTCCTCAACCATTTATTTGGCACACAATTCGGGGTAATGTCCGAGAGGGAGAGGAGGCAAACTACAAAAGGAATATGGATGTCAAAGAATAAGAATCAAAACTCTGGCGCTTCTGAATCCGAGACTATGGCCGACAATATTTTGGTTATGGATGTTGAGGGAACAGATGGTAGAGAGCGGGGTGAAGATCAAGACTTTGAAAGAAAAAGTGCTCTCTTTGCTCTAGCCACATCAGAGGTTCTCATTGTAAATATTTGGGAACATCAAGTAGGATTGTACCAGGGCGCAAATATGGGCTTGCTCAAAACTGTATTTGAAGTAAACTGTCAACTATTCCTAAAGGACAAGCAGTATGTTTTCTTTTTCGAAGATCATTGACAAATTTAGTAACACTCCACAGGTCTACCCCACGATCCCTTCTATTCTTTGTTATTCGAGATCATCTTGGCACCACTCCACTCGCGAACCTCAAAGACACTCTTATTCAGGATTTAACTGCGATTTGGACTTCTCTTTCTAAGCCTGCCGGTCTCGAGAATTCAAAGATTGAAGATTATTTTGACTTCGCATTCGCAGCTTTACCACACAAGATTTTGCAACCAGATAAGTTCGTCACGGAAGTCCAAAAGCTTGGTACACGATTCAGAGCTGGACACAAATCTACACGGGCCGAAGATGCTGGGTTCGAGGGAGGTGTTTTCTTGCCAGAATATCATCGTCGAATTCCCGCAGATGGATTTTCAGTATACGCAGAAGGTGTCTGGGATCAAATTGTGAGTAACAAAGATCTGGATCTTCCTACTCAACAAGAACTTTTGGCACAATTTCGTTGCGATGAGATCTCTCGGGAAGTTTTGATCTTATTCGATGGAAAGATTCAACCACTTGAAGAGAAGCAAGCGGAGGATACCAGGTCAGGCAAACCTACTGTTATCGCGGACTTGGGTGCTACCGGTAAAACGACTCGTACCAGTACTATCAAGAACTTTGAGACACAAGCTAGTAGATATCACAAAGGTGTATATGCTCTGAAGCGCACAGAGCTTGAAGGCAAAATCGATACGAGATTGAAGGCATTATACCACGGTCAACTTGTGGCAGCTCATAAATCTGGAGTCGCGTCCTTTAGCGATGCAGTTTCGAACGCTGTTAAGCTTGGTCAAAAGAGAGCAGCCTCATATGAATTTGCGGATATTGTGGAACGTGAAAAAGAGACTGCACTTAGCACTTTCGAGACAGAAGCAAAGAGTCTGTATATTGAAGGATTAGCGTGGACTAATTTCAAGTCACAATACGACCTCTACGAGAAAGACCTTAATGAAGTCAGCGGTAATCTCAGAAAAGAAGAAATGAGACGTCTTGCAACACGTGTTGAGAGATGGGTTAGAACACGATTGAATGATTCCATTGGACTTGAGTTTAACAAACTCGGTTCTGGAAGAGGTGGTAGTGGAGCCCCTGAGACAGGCGAAAAGCCTGCTTCTGAGAAAGACTTGTGGGATAGAATCTGGAAAACTTTCGTTGATACAGTCAAGGAAGCAGAGTCTAAATTCACCGATAGAGCAAAGAGCTTTGATGCTAGCGAGGATGAAATTGAAGTTGGTCTATGGCGTCTTAAAAGAAAGAGTTGGGGTGTTCTCAGAGCTAAGATTGACGAGGAAGTCATGGAAGGCAACATCCTCCTCAAACTTCGAGAAAACTTTGAGGACAAGTTCCGTTATGATGAAGCGGGTGTTCCACGTATATGGCGTCCTTCTGATGATATCGAAGGAATTTATACCAAGGCCAGAGAATCAACTCTTACCCTCATCCCATTATTGTCTAAATTCAAGCTTTCGGAAACATCATCACTTCCTGAACTATCTGAATGGATTGGTAGCACCCCAGCTAGTGTCGATCCTAAGGATGAAGAAGATCTAACTCCTATTGGTGGTGTGGATGAGGAAGAAGGAAAGAGTCTCGAAGAGGAAATGACGGTTCTCAGTGAAGCTAAACGTCAAGATCTCGTCGTTAGGTTCAAGAAAACTGCGGATGGCGTATATGTTGAAGCTAAGCGTAGTGCTATTGGTGGAGTGGCTCAAGTTCCGTTGTATTTCTATGGTCTTTTGTTGGCTTTGGGTTGGAATGAAATTGTTGCTGGTATGTTCTGTTTTCCCCTTGTCTTTGAAATTTGAATCACATCATGAACTAACAAATATCTCTAGTCCTCCGTAATCCAATTTACTTCATCTTCCTCATTCTCTGTGGTATCGCTGGATATGTCACTTATACACTTAATCTCTGGGGCCCAATCATTCGCATGATGAACGCGGCTAGTACTCAAGGAGTCGAGATTGGAAAGGAGAAATTGAGAGAATTTTTGAAGGATAATGAGATGGGGAGACAGGCTTTGGGCATGCAGGGAAGAGATCACGGGGATAGTGATGGGATTAGTTTGAATACTTTGGATAGTAGGGGAAAGAGAGCTAGTAGGGAGGAGGAGGAGGAAGAGGAGATTTAAAGGGATGAACTGTGGTGGAATTGTGGGAGGTGAGAAGGGAGAGGGAAGAGGTGTATATTCGATGTAGTGTAGTTAGTGTGGGGTGGGGATGTGGTGGTATAGAAATTCATAAAAGTTTGGTGTGGTACCGTTGTTGTTTTCTAGCGAGTGGCTGATCTTGGGTGATTGGATTGTGTGGATGGATGGTGGGTTTCTCAAAAATTAAAATACAGGTTGGGATTTTTCTTGGAAGTACTTGGTCGTTGTGATGGGTGATGGGTGTGGTGGCATCAATAATGTCAATTATATTTGATGATTGATTAATACCTTTTGAATATCTTCACACTCTTACTTTCTTCCTTTCTTCCTTCCTTCCTTCCTTCCTTCCTTTCTGTTCGGTTCGGTTCTGTTCTGTTCTGTTCTGTCTCTCTCATACCATACCATACCATACCATATCATACCATACCAATATTAATCAGTTATTACTCAGGTACTCAGTAATTAGGTAGTATGTACGATATAATTAACATTTGATGCTTTTAAATATCTATTTGTTTATCTACCTACCTATCTACCTACCT